>JAQIYA010001686.1:0-11871 GCA_034699355.1 Microtritia minima
CACAACCAATGAAACCATTTGTAATGCAAATATTAACTCCAACTGTAATTATGATAAATCAACGAAACAAAAAAGAAAATTTATTGATAACTGTATTGCAAAAGTTGAACACGAAAACAGCAGACAATTAGAAGCGAATCAATTAGATCTCAAGTTAAGCTCAATTAAGACCAATAAAAATGCTGTCTTTCAAATGAGGTTAACGAGTGAACCCGACTCTTCAATTGTGAATAATGAAACCACAAACGAAAACACTGAAAATAACGACAATATCTCTACTGAGTTAGAAAACAAAAAGGAGATAATTAATAAATTGCTTAAAGAAGCAAAAAATGATATGAATAACTGTACAGATATAAACGAAATTCAAGCATTGAAGAGACAGAGGTTGGAAGAAATTCTTCCTCATTATTCAGATGACAATAAAGATGTACATTCAAGTCTAATTGTTAAGTGCGAAATATGTAATTCGACTTTTACTTCGAGAAAGACTTTTAAAGTTCATTTAAAGACTATCCACTCGACTAATCGTCTTGTATATCCGTGTCCATTGTGTTCATTAACATTTAAGCAACTATCAAATGCCACTCGACATATAATTCAAATTCATAAGCGCACTAAAACTCAAGCAAACACTTTGAGGGAAGTCATGCGTAGGAGAGCTTATTCTGCAAATAGCAGCGAAAATAGTTCCGAAGTGGAAGACGCCAGCGATGATGAAGATAGTCATGAGAGCAGTGAATGTGAAAGAGTTAAAGATAATGGCGATGAGAGCTCTCCAAAAGATATATCTATCATTAACATGAGTTCGAGTGAAAATGGAAACGCAAAGCCAAACGAGAGAACCAAATGTTCTTCAAGAATAAATGCTTCCTGTATTTACAATTGTGGCAATATTTTTGATTGGGCTCCCGCTAAACGAAGTCATGAAAAAAGTTGTCGCAAACGGTTCACACAAAATGATGATTTAGAAGTGAAGCCTGTTTTCGAAGTTAACGGAAATTCGATTCCTTCGTCTGTTAGCCATCACTATTCACAATCTCAAAAGCCGTTATTAATTAAGCAGAATTCGTTATCATCCGATATAAATAATGAAAGTTCATTGTGTTCACCTAATATAACTAATATAACTAATGCCACAAATTCTGAATTAATTTTAGTTCCTAATCACACCTCAAATTCAACTATAAGTAACATAACTTTGCCGCATAGGGTTGAAGAACAAATAAAGCAGTTTACAGATCTTAAATCACTTCAATGTACACAATGTCCAACTCAAGACTTTATGAATCTCAACCAATTAATTCAGCACGCAGTTAGTCATGTGGGGTACAATGTGTACCGATGTCATGGCTGTTCATTTCACTCGATTATAGAAAACGATATGAAAAGCCATTTAAAGAATAATCACAACATCGGAGAAGACATGCTTAGCAAGCATTACCAAAGTTTGCCGACTCTAAACCAGCCGAGATTGTTAATAGTGCCGCTCACTAAAGCCAGAAAGTCTATCAATGGACCAAATTGTAATAAACCTGTTGTGCCCATTGTTCACGAACACGGTATGCACTCTTATTTTAATACATAATCAATATTTGATTTTTTTATTTAATAGAGACATCAAATAATAGAGATCACAGTTCAAACTTATTGAAAATTCATCTCAGAAATATGGGAAATACGGACAAAAAATGTTATGAAATTGTAGATAAATAAATATTATTTTTATTTAAAGTTTCTGTCAGTATTGTTGAAAAATTGTTTCAGATATATAAACTAAATTTCACTTTGTTTTATAATCATCACATTATAGTTATTTGTGATTTGATGTATATAACTATGAAGATTAATAAATGTTTATAAACACTTCAATTATGAATATTACATTTAAACAAATTGTAAACTTATCGAATCACTGTTTTAACCCTAGTAATTAAAATAACAGTAACTGTTTAACAGTGGAAAATCTAAAACTAAATAATAAAAAGTAAAAATCTATAACTAAAAATCCGGAGTCAATTCAAATTGAAATAATTTAAGAAAGCGCGCACAGATTTTAATGATAAACTATAATGCAATATAAAAGTTATTAAATATTAATTTTTACAACCAATGTATCAAATTTTTATATAAGTTACTTAAATTACTCAATTGCGAACCAATTTCCATAGCCTAAGTTGCCTAACCTATGCATTTAGTTCGATATTATACTTGCATTTGACACATCATTTTTTCGTTTTTTGCATTAAATTAAAGTATTTATTTTGATTTATATTTAAATATTTTTAAAAATATTTAATTACATAAAAAATATATTTTTATGTATTTATTCGTCAAATATGTGTTTATATGTATTTACAAATGCTACCAAAAGACTCCAAACTTAGTGAATCGACTGCAAACAAAACATTTCTTGTCTATCTTTGTTCGATAAAAAAAATTTTATATGTAAAATTCCGGTCTCTAGTGATTAGTGATCGCTTGTATCGGATTATTAAACAACTTGTTTACGCCTTAAAGAGTTGCCGAAAATAGCGGCCGAAGAGGTGACTGCTCTTCGCGAGCGATTTCTCACCGAAGAGAAGACAAACAAAGAGCTCTCAAGACATGGACGCGATTCTCTCGAAAGACTGGACTCTCCGTCGGTTTCTCGTGGCCCACAAAAGCAATGCCGACGAAGCGCTGAAGACGTTGACCGTCACTACGAAATGGCGAAACACAAAGATTGTCACTGCACTCGACGACAGCTGTTTTTCGTTTTACCGAATAGCCTGCGTTTTTACATAAGTCCGCGACCGCAACGGCTCGTCGATGACTATATTTCGGGTGAACAAGAAGTTCAACGAGTGGATGGACACCGATGGACACTCGAAAATGGACGAACTGATCAGATTTGGAGGCGAACGCGAGTGTCCGTCACTGCCGTCCATCGATCCGCGAATAATAGCGACAAAAGCAGTTTCGCTTGTATTCATTTCAGAAGGAATTTTATGTTTTAATTCGTCTGTTATTTCAGCGTTTATGAGTTATTAATAGTGTTGGGTTAAAGTTTAGCTTTTAGCTGCGTTAAAACTAAGCCTAAAAGCTAAATAAATTTTATAAGAGCTAAATCTAAAAGATAAACAGCTTACCCTTACAGCTTACAGCATATAGCTTACAGCTTACCCGTAAAGCTAAAAGGTTAAAACATTTAGGAGAGCTAAAGCTAAAAGCTATTGCAATTTTAGCTTTCAAAGACTAATTTACGCAATAAATATTGCCTAATTTTGAGCCATAGCTTTCTATAAATATATACTCACTCTTCACTTAATGATCGATAAAATCTAAAATTATGTTCCAATAAAATTTTGCCGAAAGAAAAACTTTTAGATTATAAAAATTTACTAAATAAAATGTATTATTTAAAGAATAATAAATAACAAAAAAAAAATTCAAAGTTAAAAAGTTAAGGCTAAGGCTAACTATATCTTTTAGGACTAAATGTTATTTTATTAGGAGCTAAAGTTTATTTTAGCTCTGAGGCTAAAAAGCTAAAATATACTTGAGAGCTAAACGCTATCGAAATTCTTTGGCTTTTTAGTCTTTTGTACACGTTTTTCCATTATATTTTGTTAATTACTGATCAATCTTCTCGCGTATAAGTTCAAATCGCTTACGAGCTTAATATCACACATTATTTAATGTTATTGTTAAATTCAATTTTCTTTAATTATAATTTGCAAATATCAGAAAAATACACTTTTAATAACATAAAAAGTTTATGAATGAGAAAAATAAAAATAAAAATTCTTATAAAGAATTATAATTGACATGCAATTCATGGTTTACAAATCTTTAAATTTATAATTAAAAAATCAGAATTTAAAAAAATTTTGGTTTACTCTTAACATTATAAAAGTAAAATTTTATAATTTTTGTATTTTTAAACAGTTATACATTAAAATTTAATATATTTACAAGGATTATTTATTTTTGTATCAAATAGTTTTCTATTAGTTTTATATTTATTATATCAGTTTTTAAGTTACATCACAAATCAGAAATAATTAAATTAACTCAAAAAATATAATCTGAGCGCGCATAACAGAAAAATATCACGTTTATGTTAACATTTAGCTTAACATAATAAATTGAAATTCAATCGACACCAGTACCCCATTTAGTACCCAATTTAGCACGATTTCAATGCTAAATCTATCTAATAATAATATTATTTATCTATACATTATCCTTAAAAAGCTCATGTGTTGAAAAGCAATAAGCCTTGACTGGTTTATTATTAGCCATTTTTAAAATAGAAAGATATTTAGAGATATTTAGAGCAATCTAATTATGCTTGTCTTAGGTTTGGATAACTGCTTAAATGAATTATGGGAATAACGGCTGACGAGCTATAATTGATTGCATCGCTTTTACATAAGAATTCTCTTTCATACAAAAAGAAACGAAAATTAAATTTATAAAATAGCTCTTCAGTACACGTACTGAACAATCAAACATTAACAAAATAGTAGATTAATTAATTAACATGCGTTGACTCGGTTTGAATGGAAACCGACGTAAACGTTGAAGTGGTCCGCACTAACGGGTGGGCCGATGAAGAGTTGAGATTAACACCAGGACTGTTCAACACTTCGTTGAGTGTGTTCACCAGAAAAGTGTGGCCATTAGTGCAAGAACTTCTCAACGCTCTTATTGATGATAGAGAAACGGCTGCCTTCAATGTAAAAGATAACAAATATAGATCTGTGCTAATTGTTTGTTTTGCAAATGATAAGAACGCGTAAATTTTGTTTATGACATTATTTTGAGATACTAAAGAAGAACATCACTTCAAACAAAAGTGCTTTAATTAGGTTTTGATAAAATAAATAATTGTAATTTTCCAGTCAAACGGCGAGAAAAACATAATTAGACTTAGCGAGACATTGAAAGTGATATAAAGAGGTGATTACCTGATCACTCCATCCCTGTCCGTATTTCCATTCGGTGAGGTAATGCTCACAATTTCGAGTTAATATGTTATATTCTACATGCGATCCAACCTTTTATTAATAGTAAATAAGTTTTATTAGCATAAAGTATATGATAAAATATATTAGACGAGCATTTGAACATTAATAGAAGAATAACTTAATATTATTATACTGCATGACAATAGTACGTGTACAGCAATGTTACTGTAATGTTGAGCGCTATACACAATCTGTAGTCAGTTATGAAAAATACTTCTCTTTAGTAATTTGCAATAAGTGTTTAAATTATGTACAAAACTTGATTAAATAAACCTGATTGTCGTCTAATCAATGCTTAAATTCATGAGTGATTAATATGAATAGACTAAGCAATGTCAAATTTGCTAAGTATTGAAGTTTCATTCAAAACTCAAATACTTAAACTCAACTTATCTATATTTTCAATAAAATATGGCTTTAAAATTTAAAATATCTGTCAAATTTTCATAAAATATTGCAATATATATGAATGCGACGAAACATGAGCTTTAAAATTATTTCATCGTATTATTTATTTCAATAGTAAAAATTTACATTATAAATACAGTTAACTTTAAATCAAAACGGTATTATTAATATAAATTACTGGGTAGTCATTTAAAAAAAATTGTAATGATTTTGTTAATTATCTATATATTATAGTGGATATGCTTTATTATGTGAAAGAAGTCAATTTTCACTTATTGAAAGGTAGACAATACCTAAACGTGTCGTTATGCTATCAAGTATTGCGTAAATTTTGTTTTTGTTTTTTTTGGTATTTTTTGTTTATCGTATTATTCGATAAAATAGTAATGCATTTTAGCAAATGAATTATCTCATAAATTTTAATTTATCAATAAAAATCAAATTCAAATCCTGTAATCATGATTGATAGCCTAACTTTGATGATCGGTCTCATTATTAACGCTTCCTGTAATCCTTTTCTTTGAAGAGTAAAGTTATAAAAAAAACTTTAATTTAAACATAAATAATAATGATTTTAAATGTGTGCGCAATTTATATAAAAATTCTACTTTGGTTTATTTAACGAAAGAGTTGTATTGCTCTTTATTTAAAATTCTGTATTTTATTATAAATTTTTTAAAAAATTATAGTAAAAATAAATGATAAATAATTTAAATGTCCACTATTATAAATCTAATATAAGCTTAAATTTTAATTAAAATTAAAATTGCTTAAAATTTATTAAACGTTTGAAAGTATACCATAGATAGAGCTCTTTGAACGACTTGATTGGCGTCAAACGGCGAAAGCGATCTTTCTTTTGCCGGAACTTCTTTATTGTTAACTCTTGCGTAACTGTCGGCCACCACATGAGCCAAAAGCACTTTCCTTACGATAGCAGTCTCAGCGTCGGGTAGATCGTCATCATTCTGGCCAACTATGTCGACAACATAGCCATCGCCCACATAAAGCACCCAATGATGGTATAGAGTGCGGTCGATTTCGATGAGATCAGCCAATTCTGCCCTCACGTCGACCGCACCGCGAAAATTATCCAACTCTAGACAAATACTTGCAAAGTTTGTGCTGTTATCTGACATCACTTTCAATATATATCAGCAAATATTATATAATTATGATTTATATATGTTTACTATGATAGTTAGTAAAGCAGATGTCAATATGTCAATAGCTAACTAAACCAAACTAATTCAGGCAAACAGTTAACGCACACGATAGACACTGAGACGGCTTAATATTGTATACCACTGTATTCGACACTCCCTCTCTCTGAGCCTCAACTCTACTGATTGCAGCAATTTTTATCTTTATTTAATAATCACTCGCTTAGTTAATGCTTCGTATAAAAAGATAACACACCTAATGTGCTCCTAATTAAAAGTATTGTTTAATGAATATTATACTCACTATCATAAATCAATACGTTTTAATAAGTTTATATTTCATTTATAATACTTAATATTATTGAAATTTTAAAGTTTGATTAAAACTTGATTAAAATATTAACTTAAAAGTTTTTGGAAAATTTTAATTTGAATCAAATTTACAATTTTTATTGTAAATTTCTTAATGTTGTTTATAATAATGTTCTTTCATGTTGTAGTATTATTTGCGACTATTTGTAAGTTTAAATAAATTTTATTAAAGTTTCGAAACAAATGACATTCTGTGATAAGTATTTATTAAACATATTTTGGTGTAATAAATAATTATTAGAGTTGGTAATGATAATGAAAATACAACAAATTATGAAAATGGAAATTTTTATTCGAATCGCTATAAAAATTAAAAGATAACGATTTTACTGAAGTGAAAAGGAACTGATATATTGGATTTAAAATGTTCGGTACAATAAATAGTCATAATTATTATGCCTATTTATTATTCCTAAGATATGTTTTGCTATGAAATATATAAATACAAAAATACAAAAACGCATTAAATTTATAACGTTTGTATGTTATAAATTTGGAAAATTAAACTTAAATTTTAACCAAAAATTTATTTATAAAACAAAAATTTAGTAGAATTAATTTTGTTGATAAAGAATTTTTTAATCAATGTATAAAATTATTTAACTCATTACCAATTGATTTACGTAATCAAAATTCTTATAAAAAATTTGTAAAACAATTATATTATTATGTTTTAGTATGAATTTCAACATAGAATGCCTCATCTCTGTCAATATATTGCTTTAGAGTTATCTTTACTATTAATCTATTATGGTATGGTATGGTATTTGATGAGGGTATACATAGGGTGCGGGTTATCGTTGTAAAATTAGGGTACTTCACCCATAAAAGGCGAAATAATTTCAGAATTACATCGTATCTGTGATATTAATTGATTCTATATAGCATTTTCTATGTTATTGAATAAATTTTCTTCTGATGTTAATAAATTTGAATTAAAATGAAGTATTCATTAAAATGTGAATTTTCAATTCTTCATTTCAAATATATGCTAATTTGTGGAAAAAATTTGATTGTTAATAATAGCCAACTAAAAATTTAAAACACATAATTTATACGAGCCGTTAACTGAACTTTAAAAACACATTTTAATGCTAATCAAGTAAAACAAGACATAAAAATTCATAAGTAAATAAATAATTAATTCATTAATTTCTTCCTATTCGAGGTGTAGAGTAATCCTTGAGACTTATCTATTCTATTTTTAACGATTACATATTCTTTTATAATAATATTTCAGCAAAATATACGCTTTTATCAGTTATAAATGATTAAAGCAATAAATTTTATTTTGTAAATATTAAAAACTTAGATAATCGCTTTTAATGATGTTCTATTAGCATAAATAACATACAGCAGTATTAAAATTTGGTCATTATTAACTTTTTTGATAATTAATCAGTTTAGTTAGTGAAAAATTTAGTGACATTAAACACATTCATATCATTTTTATACGCTTTCACTATCCATATATTTGAATTCAAAATTTCCATCCATTATTTCTAAATTGAATGTCTGAGTCGTCGCTTCTTTTGATTTGTTTGCTCCCAGTTTTATAACTGATTGTTTCAATGTGTGATATTTTGTTTGACAAATAAGTTTGTGTCGCGAAAATTGTTTCGACACTTTTAATAAGAATAATGTAAATAATTTTGATCATAAATCATAGAAAACTGTAAAATTAGACATACATTTATAATATCCAAACAGCATAGAAATGATTATAATCGCCACAATTACTGTTAATAGTATTTTGCTGAAACTCCAGAAATCACTTAAATTATCGCACCCAAAAAAGTCTTTCACTTTTATATCCTTATTTCGTATTAAAAATAAGATTTAATTCATTATTGTTAAATAAAGTTAAATTATAAATAGAGTACAGACCGTAGCAATTAATGGATTGTCGCGATTGTAGTGATCAAAGACAAACACATAGGCATTCCTCTCGATTTGATCCCTCCGTTCAGCGATCACATAGATTTTCTCCGTCTCTCTCCACCAAAACGCTGCCGTATATAACATGTGATGAGAGTCTTGGATCTCAATATATTTCCACCCTTTTCGCCATTCGTTAAGCACCAAACATCTCATAGCTATTACCGCTTTCGATGAATTAAATTCCATTTTGTTCGCATTAAATATGTAGATTAACAGGTAATCATTTGGTGAATAAGTGGCCAATTTATGCGTTTGATGTCTACGATCCAAGTATTTCGACCAAATCATAGGCAGCGCATCATAAACTTGATTCGATGGGCTCATTCGCGTCCCGTTTTCATAATAGCGATCCAATTTAATAAATTGTTCGCCAGTTTGCCAATTATAAGACATCGATACCAATAAATTCTTTAATTTGTTTAACTCACTGCACTCTTTTAGTATTTTAAAATTGATATCGCAATTATTGTTGGGTAGAGTCGATATGTAATACACTGATTGCGGCACTGAATGTTCTTTTAATGAATTGATTTTAATTAAACTCCGCTAATTCTACTAAATAGTACATAACAAATATTTGTTCATAGAAAGTATATATAATAAGATATATTTATTTATTATTGCTAGAGAGAGAGTCTAATAATATATTTTAACAATATTGGACACTATTACGTATTTTCTTAATAGTTATTTTTTGTTAAAGAGTATAAAGAGTATAACGTATATTAATCTAATGTCCAACTTTGACAACGATAAAACTCTATTTAAACAAGTTTCCCTTTGTTAATAAAGAGAAACGGACAAGTTCTTAAATTTGGCCCACTTATGGTTCTTTTCCTTCATCGGGAGGGGGCGGACACCCGATGGATCGACAGACCGACGGACAGGTGGACATCTCAAATACATAGCTTGATTTTGTCAAAATAAGCTAAAAATTCTATACAGGTTCTAATTTCTATTTAAAAAATTCTATTTAAGGACGCAAAATAGTACACATTCTATTATACTTTTTTGACGCTACAATTATACTTTTATTATTTAAAATAATAAAGTTAGACAATTTGGTTAGTATAAGTGACCAAATGTATACATTAATTATAAAGGAGAGTGTCTTTAAAGTGATAATCTAATAATATTTAAAACATTTTACAAAAATTTCTATTGATTCGCGTTTAATTTAAAATAACTATACATCTTACAAATAATTCAAAAATAACTTTTATTTGTGTTTTAAAACATTATTATTTTAAATTTATTTTCAAACTTTAATTTACCTAAATTTGTAGTGAATTGCTCAACTCGTTTGTTTTGCTCATCATAATTGGCAATAAAATTGTTTCTCACAATTTTATAGGTAAATCCATCCCACAATATGCTGTCCACATAATTTTGTTCGCAAAATCTTTCATCATTTATTTTACCTCTTAAATAAGGGAAACACATTAAGAGCAGAAATAGTATTTTCAATTGCTTATGATTGATATTCCAAACTAACATAATTATTGAGTTTATTGAATTTAAAAATCAATCAATTCCTAATTTGCAATTCATTATATGAACTCGCGGATGTTAAACATTGATAACTTTATTCCTTTATCAAATTATTACTTGACTATTATTACTAAAATGATCTCAAATATCTCTAATGATCTGTATAATTATAAAATTTATTAATCAAAACAGACATTTTAGGTCATAAAAAGTTTAAAATTATTTATATTGGATTAATATATATTCAAATTTTTGGGAATCCTTTTATTTAAAATATTAATGAGTATTTTCTCCCTTTTGCATTAAATGTATACTTACCCCACACACAAAGAAAAGATCATAGAAACACCAATTTTGGCACACTTTTTACCCCTAATGATAAATCTAAAGTTAAACATTATTTATTTAAGGATAACATAAGTGACGAATTTATTAATTTGAATAATATTTTTTCTCATCTATATTTCTAAGCAAAGATTTTTAGTTGATTTTGATGTTAACAAATATGAGCTCATGGATTTGAGAGGTTCATCTGTCTGTCTGCTCACCACACGCTCACTCCCACGCCTCCCCCTCTGCACGATAGCAGCCAATTTTTATATTAAAAAATTTAAAATTTTATGTATTTTTATATAATATAAAATTTATGCCTAAATCTCGTTTACACTTCGGAAAGATTATTCGTCAGTGATAAAGAGAAAAATCAAACGATCAGATAAAATTGACCATTTAATAAACTTTTAAGTTGTCAAAGAGTTTAATGAATAATGATTATTATATGGTTTTAGATACTTATAAGTGTAACGTTGAAAAGTAATGGCGAAAATATTTAGAAAACTATTCTATGGTTAGTTATAACATAGTTAGATATTCAATATTTAGAAAACTATTTTTGAATATGAATTATTTAAATAAATCATTTATGATGATTTAAACAAATGATTTAATATAAGATTAAATCACAAAAAGGGCAAACAAAGTGAGAGCACATAACCCGAGAATATTCAAACTACATATAAACTGTATAAAATTTGTATATAATATATTATGCACAAAATTATAAAATTAGTGATGAAATCTGCTTATATGTTTATTCGTGCTTAATTTAAAATTATAAAATTTTTAAAATAAAATTTAATACACTCAACAATGGATTTTATGAACGTCTATAATTTTGAAAATTTGTACATAAAATCCAAATGTACATTAAACTAAATGTTATTTTATATTACAATTAATATAACAATTTCAGTTTTTAAAATTTTGTACATAAAACTCAAATGCACACAAAAACCCATCGTTGAGTGTATTTGATAATAATTATTAGTAGATTTTTTGTAGCAATAGTTTAAAAATTTATTGACCCGAAAAATATCAATAATCTAAAGTTTTTATAACAAACAATGTTTAAAAAAAATTATTTTTAGTGTTTAATTTGAGATAACGATAACCTTGAAAAAGGCATAAAGTTATAACTATCT
>JAQIYA010001687.1:0-11868 GCA_034699355.1 Microtritia minima
AATTAACAATTTTTGACTAACTATATTAAATATTACACATTTATAACTCCTTAAATTTTGGTTAGAATACTCATAAAATTTTATTGTTTAATTGCTTGATTTATTTATTTATTTTAAATCTGTCAGTCCTTTTATTTTTAAATATAAGTTTATAAATGATTTATTAAATTCTAGGAGTGCGCAAAATATCCAGGATTTGTAACAAAGTTTTGCGAAAAAGATCCTCTTCATGTTGATTTCGAAAATTATCGTCACGTGTGCCACAAATGGCATTATAGGCTAACAAAAGCTTTTATATTGTGTTTAGACTCTGGAGATTATATCCAAATCAGGAATTCGTTAATAATTTTAACAAAGATTTTGCCACATTTTCCAATTATGATAAGTTTTGCTCAGGCTATTGAAAGAAGAGTTGAAAATATTCGCAACGAAGAAAAAGAAAAACGACCCGATCTTTACGCGTTAGCAACTGGGTATGACTTTTGGGTTGAAATATAGTTAAGTAACTAACGTTCAAATGTTTAAATCATAGATATTCTGGTCAACTAAAAATTAAAAAGCCATCTTTCATACCGGAGTCAGAATTTCATATAAAGGAAAGCAAAACAGCAAAAGGCGGACAACAATCAACAAATCAAAATAATCTCCAAAAAAATGAAATAGTTATTAAAAAAGAAATTAAAACCGAACCATTGACTCCTAATAGCAATTCCACGAAAACTTCAGCTAATAATTCAAAAGAGAAAAAAGAGACTATAAAAATGAGAAATAATGTCGAAGCAAATGACATAAATGACAAGAAAAAGGATAAAAGTGAAACAATTAAAAGTGAACTGAAAGTCAGAAAAGTGGTAAACGAAGACAAAGTGAGCAATTCTTCTGAAAAAATTAATAGAAATGACTCGCGAGCTTCATCAGTATCTTCTTTGTCACCACGAAGAGTGAATGAGCATAGAAATAAAGATGACAACATTGAATCTGACAAAGGTTTCTATTTAATATTAATTATTAATTATAGTATACTATTGAGATATAAACTAAAGTATTATTTAAATACACTGAAAAAAGGTAACTCTTTAATCTTCTTTCTGACCAAAAATCATATTTTAGTGCATGTATTGTTTAACAAACACTCTATAATACTTTTATTTATTTATAGAAAATAGTAATACAAGTGATTTATAAAACTATCCAAAAGATTAAAGCATAAGTATTTTCTCTTTTGAAATTAAATCATAGATTAAACTTTAAGATAACTTAGTGAATATGCATATAATTTTGTCCAAAATATAAAAGATTTGAACAATCACTTGAATTTATGAATTTATTTTTAATTATTTTATTATGAACTAAAAATTATTTAACTTAATTATTTTTTGTCTATTCGCTATATTTTATCAAATTATTTACATTAATATTAATGTATTATTATTAATGTATTATACAGATAAAATAAATCAAGAAAGAGATCACAAAAAAAGAAAGATTGAAAACGCTAAGGTAAACATATAAAACATTCTTTAATTGTTTATTTAGTCTCATATGAAAATTGATATTTAGCCACACGACGAAAGTAACGATAAGAGAAACAGAGAAGAAAATAATACCTCACAAAGCACTCCAATTGTTCGGGCATACGATAAAAAAAGTGCTGCGACTATAAGAAAAAGGCAACAGGTAGTTAAAAGTAATTCTCCTTTTTGTCATCATATTAGTGGCGTTAAAATCAAATTTATTTTGATAATTAAGGAGTCTCCAAATCAGGACTCACCGGACGCCACGAAACGCCGTAAAGAAGATTCGGCGAAGCGAAGTGAAGACAGGGAATCGACCAGAACTAAGGTTTGTTTTTGCTTTCAATTTATTGTAAATTAAATTTTAATATTTTATAGAGTTTGGATAATAAAAGAAGCACAACTTCGTCAAGACGTCATAAACAAACTGAAGAAAAATGAATTTACATTATTTAAAACTCTTATCGATATTAATCTTAAAATTATTAAATGCACGCATATTTCAATTTGTTTTAATCTTTATTCTTTTTGCTGTATTGTTATCTTCTTCTTCAATAGTTCTTTTATTGAATTCATTAATCAACCAATTTTCATGTTTGCTTACATCAAGTTGTAAAGAAATTGTACCTATATTGACATTTTTACGAATTTCTAAATAAAGAAATGTTTATATTGTAGTTTGCATTATTTTTAAATGTTTAAAATATGATAATAAGTTGTAAATTTTACATTTCAAAATTTAATTTGTTTATAAAGCAAAAGAGATCTCCAATTAACTAGAATTCATTTACCTGAATGTTTCATGACTTTAATCGCATTCCGAAATACAGCATCTCTGCATTGATTATCACTCATGCCAAACAATAGTCCACTAGAAATACCAATATATTAATTTATGCTATTATTACAAATAATATGTTAATATTACAGATAAGTCACATCTTTAGGTGATCTTAAAGAAAAACTTGTTTGCGCTCCGCTTGAAATCAAAATGTTCTTTAAATAATTAAATAGTCATATTAATATGCGGGTAATAATAATAAAGTTCATTAATATTTAAAAAACAAACTTTTGATTTAGTTTTGTCGACAAGTATTTGTCCGAAAGCAAAGATAGATCGGCGATAGTTTTGATTATAAAGACAATCGGCGTAATTCAACTCAATTCCAATGCCTTTAGATATTGGCTTAAAAGAGTAACAATATATTGGTTTACGGTTCGCAATAATAATTCAAGCCTTACTAATGAGAAGTTGGCGCGTCTTATATTGAAAATGATTTTTTCGGAAAAGTTGAACGTAATTATATCGCACTCGTAATGTCCATTATTTAAATAGCTTAATATGTTATCGTTGAGAGGCTCTATCGCTAATAAATCGTATTTTTTCGCGTTTTCCGATTGATTCTATCAATTATATAATTATCAGCTAACTATTGATTGTCATCTTTTCGATTTTAAATACTATTTTGTGGGTTTGCATCACATCATCGACTCCAACGGTAAGTCTCGTCAGAATTGATATATTCGGCGCTTCGGTCTCTAATTTAATGGTAATTGGCTTTGGAATCTAAATTAAATGATACTAATTTATTATAAACAAAGTAATTTTCAAATACATGGCTTACATTCAACACTTGCGTCGAGTCTATATGAACGGTGAGAGCGATAGTTGTAAATCCCACTAAACATATAGTAAACAATTCGCAAACAATTCATTAACAAATCGTTATAATTATTTCAACTGTTTTATAAAATTAATGTCTGCAATGCTTACACTGAATCGCGCGCTTTATTTTTTCATTTATTATTTCAAGTGAATCAAAATTTTTATTTTTGTATACATTTATATTTAAATCCATCGAAAATTCATGAACTATATTAACTATGAATATATGAATAATAAACTAAAATAAAACAATGAAGTGAAATGAAGAATTGAGAATTTGAAACCACTTTTGCAATAATAACAACATAAGCACGTGTTTGAAGAAAATCATCATATGATTTACAGTTAAATCTCTGTATTGAAACACTTAAACGTACACAATAGTTATTATGAACTTTACAAGTTTATTATTAAAAATAATAGCAATTCAATGTGTTTTTATTTTAATATAAAATTAAATCATTAAAGATACGAGTCTTTTATAGATATTTGGCATTTTTCAAGACAATAATTTTCACGCGAGTTTCTAAGATCCAAACAACTATATTGTTTGCTATTATTAATAATTAAATTAATTAATTAATATTTATATTTATTTATTTAAAATATCAAATTAGATTAATTAATCCATGGTTAATAATAGTTTAATAATTAAATTTGAAATACTTTGGGAATATTAGAATTCCCTCATATTTTGTTGCCACGAATTTTAATAATATATTAGATTTATTTGATTTGAAAAACGAGATAAATTTAATCAAGCATTACATTAATATTACAATTTATTATGATTACGTGCAATAGAAACAACAAAAACAAATACCTTCCCCAACCTTACTATCTTGTCTTAATCTAATTTAACCAAAATCGTCCCAATTATATAAATAAATGTTTAGATAAAATTTCAATCAACATATTATTATTATAATTTTTATTATTTAATATCGCAAACAAACAGATATTTTATTTTATTAATCACATTTAATTTAAATAGATTTTGAAATAAGTAAATGTAAATTACAATAAATACTTAATTGCAAAATTATATATAGATTTTGTTGTATTAATTAAATAACTGTAAATTTAGAGAATTAGCAACAATCCGGAGACAATTATAAATGTTTAATTTTATTTAATTTCTAACCTTAACTACACGTTCAGTTAAGTACTTTTAATACTTACATTGTTATTAATAATAAAGTGTAGACTTTAAACTGTTTTAATAGACTGTAAACTATAAAAATGTATTGAGAGAGCGAGTGGTCAGAGATGGCGATACAAACGCATTGCATTTCAATTGTTGTATAATCCGCCAGTTTTTTGGCGCCAAAAACGTGTGCAAAACGAGTGAAATCTTTGAATTACACATTTAGTACTTCGCGTGTAATTATGGATCAATTAGTGAAATGCAAACAAACACTTATATACGAAATTCTGTTCGCTTTGGAAGGAATTGGAGGCGATTTGTTGGTGATGTCGGGCAAGACATTACGCGTGAATGAGTGCGTGGTTGAGTGCGGTCTCTTGAGTGCCCCACAATTGCATTTACTCGACCACCTCTGCGTCATCGCCAATGAGTACGCCTTCGCGCGCGCGTTCGTCGACCGCTTCGGAGCGCACGTGTGTCGCGAGCGACGCGCTGTCGCGCACGCCGTCCGACACGCTCTGCTCGCCTACCGCTCTGACCTGAAACGCGTCGAATATGATGTCCTCCAATATCCCGATTACTCCATAATGAAGTTCAACGCGTTTCTCAAATATAAACAGATGTTCGCCTTTATTAGAGAAATGATTAAAAACTGCGCAATTAGTTGGGACTTTGATTTGCTTGAGAGCTATTCGTTGAGCGGATGGAGAGATGTGCGACAGTCGGCCCAACAAATGCTCGACAATGTGTTGCTCTACAGTCATATCTGGAATTGGATTGCTTTCGCATATAAGAGCGAAAAGAAGTGCCAATTCTTCATAAGTGGTGACGAGAGTGAGAGCGCTCTCGACGTCTCTCGATTGCCGTCATTCATAAGTGCGATCGACGCCAAACGCATTCTCGAAATCGGAAACAGCGTTCGCATCGCTCGCCGACGCGCCGATCATCGCCTTTCCGATCACAATCTCATCGATTTGTACGCCACGTATGCGCACATTAAGAATGACAAATACCTGTTCGCCTCTTTTGTGGAAAGTATAAGCGCCACCATTTCGCGCCACTCTTTTAATTATGTGGTGAACGATCAAAACTTATTAAAGCATCTCAACGTCATTAAAAGCGTTTACTTAACCGGTGAAGAAACGGTTTGGCTTTACTTTTTGTCGCACTCTTCTAACGTCTCATTAAATGATTCACGTCTGAAACACTTATTTGAATGTTCTTTGCGTCAAATAACGAATGCAAATCTAGTTCACAATGTGTTAACAACTCTATCGATAAGTTCAGAGCGCAGAGACGGCGATAACACTTGCGTTCGTGTTTTTCTCACTTACGACATGCCCTCACCCTTACAGTCAATCATCAATAATAGCAGTTTTGACAAATATAATTACATATTGAATTTTTTGTTAAGCATTTATTCATCTCGTCTGAAATTGAATCAAATTTGGTTCAATTCTCATGAAATTAAGTGCAATGCCTTAAAAAGCTCCGAACATAATAAGAGCATTTGGTTTTTGCGGCATATGTTGTCAAATATAATCGATGCCATCTATTACTTCGTTAAAGTCGATGTCATCCAATTCTTATATAACGATTTGATGCACAAAATAAACGATTTTCAACACATAGAAGTGATTGATAAGGAACACCAAACTTTTATTAATTGTATTATCGCTCAATTATTTCTCAAAACTAATGTCATTAGAAATTGTATCGAAGAACTGCTCTTATCTGCTGATCGTTTAGAAAATTGCGTTCTTTGCGAACATTTAATAGAAAATCTGCGATTACAACTGTTCAGATCCACATCACAACTCTATCATTTGTTAGCCAATATGGAGACTCGCAAAATCAGTCCTATGGTTAATAACCTCGTTTCGCAATTAGATATTTGTTTAAAGTATTATAACAATTTTTGAATGTAATATTTATATCTGCTAAATGTTTAGTCAAACGTTTACTGTCTCTTCAGTTTTAAATCTTTTTAAATAATAATTTTTATAAGATCAATATCTTCGATTTTACCAAATTTTCTCAATGTATAAATGATTTTTAGTAACTTTTATGAAAGGTTTTAATTAAAACGATTTAAACGTGAATGTGATGAAAATATTCAAAATTTTTAAAATACATCAATTCAACACTCATTATTGATTATAAACGTAAAATAGATGCAACTTTTCTAATTTTAGAACAAACACCGTAAACGTGATTATATTTGTAACTGTAATGATTAAACTTTTTTGATGTATTAAATAAAAATTTATACTTTTACATATAAACAGTTAATTGAAACTAATAACAAACTGGCTTAACGTTATTTGATTACGCTTATGGTATATAATATAGTTTGTCATTTTAATACACTTTTTTAGGTTCTCATTATTGAGTTAATGCCTATAAATATAACGATGTTATGTATAAACAATACTAACATACAGTGTAAGTTGTAATCAATTTAAATGTATTTCTAAAATTTAAATTAAAATCGAATTGAAATATCTGTTGCAATGGTTTCGATAGAATGTGTTCGTTATAAGTGGCTATTGATATGATTTATATTGAGATAACTTTAATACCTGTACTCAAAAACTTGTGGATAAAGCAAGTGATGTATGAATTAATGAGACATTATTTATGAAGCGTTTGTAAAGCGAACAACAAAACAGATTCCGTGCTAAACGTGTGCTAATGTTGTAAATGCTATCGATTTGGTATCATATTTAGTGACTCTCTTTCAAACATTGATGACAAGTTAGGAGTTGTGCTGCAGTTGAGAGCAAACCAATAATGAAAATCAAAGAAATCAAAAAGAATGGCGTGTTTTGTTGGTGTCCGACGAGTGCGACGCGTCGTATCGCTATCGCGCCCTCAAAACATCAGTTTCACGACAACTTGAGGTAATATTTTATGACATATATCATTGCTATTATTATATATTAACCATATAACCATCTAAACGATCATCGATTCGACCACCGATGCAGTGATAGCAAGCTTGAGATATACGATCTCGATATTAAAAATTGGTGCGAAGAAGCGATAAGTGTGTGTTCAGTGGAGAGTCGGCACACATTTAACTGCATTTCATGGCTCTCTGATAGAGCGCTCATTACTGCCACTCAAAGCAATACTTTACAGGTTTGAAACACTCTAATGTAATGTAATCTCTATTTATTTGTACCATTCGTATAATGTTTAGGCCTATAACACCGAAAATGAAAAGTTACAACTTGTGAGCGAAACAGACGCTCAATCGAGTAGTTTGACATGCATTGACTCGAACCGAGACTCTCAGTGGTTGACCACTGGCTGTGAGAGCGGAACAGTGGATGTTTGGAATTTGGGAGACAGTGGTTGTCTCAATAAAAGTTTATCGTTAAACTCGAACGCGTCCAGTAATGAAACAGTGAATTGCGTGAAATGCAATAAATGCGTGAACACGATCATAGCTGTTGCCTCCAACTCTAATGTTCACATTTGGGACATTAGAAAGTCATCGAACACTAGTCCTATAATGCGTGTGATCGACAACAACGCCACTTCTCTTTGGGGAAACGGTCCGCAATCGCTAATGATATGCCGCTCTCTCGAGTGGTCCGAATCTCAGTCTACAACACTAGTGGTCGCCAATTCAAACGACGCCAATCCTATTATTCAATTATGGGATCTCAGATATGCCACGTGTCCGATCAAATATATGAGAGGTATATTGCATGAGAGGTGTATAGTTATTATTGTTATTCAATTAATGCATAATTGGCTCAATGCTTAAGGCGGTCATTCGCGAGGAATTGTGAGCATTTCTTGGAACAAATATGACGAACAGTTGTTACTCTCAGCGGGTAAGGACAACACTGTTTGTGTTTGGGATCCATTGACAGCTTCGAATGAGGAAACATTACTGGCATCACTGCCTTATATCACAAATGAATGGATAAATAGCATTGAGTGGTGTGAATGGGAGCCATCAATTTTCGCCGTCAATTCTTTTGATGGAAATACTGCTGTTTATAACATAACTCAAAGTAATTCTATGCATCAAACAAATATGAAGGTTTGATTAAAAATGATGTGCAATGAAAATGATGCAAATTTACTGTAATTAAACTTGAATGTAGATATTGGAATCATTTTCGTTGAACTCGCAATATGTGCCTCAACACCTTCAGGCAATTCAATCCCAATCGCAAGCAATATTGAGTAAAGCTCCGAAATGGTATCGCGTGCCATGTCGTGCTTCATGGGGTGTAAGATTGTTTTAAGCTATTAAGTAATTTCATGCAAATTCATTTTTTAATTGTTTTTAACAGTTTGGTGGAAAACTTGTAACTTATGGAACGAATATTATACAAACGCAAACACAACCGCCTCAACAATTTGTTCAGCATTTACTTAACATATATCATGTTAATACTGATAAGGAATTCTTAGTACGATCTGATAAACTTGAAAATGCTTTAAATAATGGAAATTATTTAGATTATTGTCACTATAAAATGTCTGAACATACTGATAACGAGCAAATTTCAATGGCATGGAAATTGATTTCATTGCATTTGGAGACCGATAGTTCTAAGAAAAATGAAAATCTTTTAGAATTACTTGGCTTTAAATCTAGTTATCCTGAGAAAGATAATGTCGAGGGTATAAGTGAATCGACAAATCAATTATCGATTCAAAACTTGGATAATGATATTATTCAAAATGAAGAATCATTTTTACAGTCACATAATATCGCGGATATGATTGATAGACAAAGTTTTAATATCGACATATCTAATAACTCTATTGGTTCACAAATAAATGAATCGATTTTGAGAGGTGATAGCAGTAATGTTATACAAAATTGTATCGCCAATAAAAGATGGACCGAAGCTATACTTCTCAGTTGTTTTGTAGCGCCAGAATATAACGCTTCGACACTAAGGCATTATTTTAATGATTGCTTAACTTCGGATAATGAATGCTGGTCTCCATTGCTTTGGTGTATTATTAGCGCTCAAATAGCCAACGATGACGAAGCGATCAATATATTTCAACAGTTCATATCTAAAGTAGATTTAAGGTATTGGCGCGAAGTTTTGACTTTTATCATAAGGGAATCTGAAAATTGGGACGAAAGTTCCACAAAAAATATTTTAATTGAAAATCTAGCCAATCGTTTGATATTAAAATATAAAAATAGCGAAGAAAAAAATTGGTTATTCGCTGCCATTTATTGTTATATCATAATTGGCGATTACCAAAATTTATCGCAATACATATCAGCGCAATCGTTTGGAAGTGATTTCGATCAAATTGAGTTAATGCTTATTTTGCAAAAGGCAACCGATTCGCTATTTATAGCGAATAAATTAACTTCTAATTATGCAAAGTTATTAGCGATAGAGGGAAAACTTGAATTGGCCTTAAAATATATAGACGAAAGCAATGAATTAAAAGAAAGAATAATTGGAAATTTAAAGCCTAACTTAATAACACAGCAAAAAATACAATCACATGCTTTCCCTATTGCTGGCAGAGCTCAAAGAGCTTCATTGCCAGCCATTAATTCTATTACTCCTCAATCCTTTGATACTTATTCTGGTTCTATACCTTATGAAAGAAGTACGCCTTCTGTTCCTCTCTCTAATACAATGGCAGCAAAAGATTTAAACGTTCTCAGAGCAGATCAATATTCGCGTCCGTTCGATGCAAATACAAATACAAATTTAGAGCAGATTCCAATGGGTCAACAATATTATAACCAGAATTTAGAATATTCGCAGTCAGTCACTCCGATCACTCCCGGTTGGAACGATCCACCAGTTTTGCCATTTTCAAGAAATCGTCGAACAGAACAGACAGCTATTATTACGCCTATTTTAAACCCATTGCCTGATACGATAACCCCTGCAACTCAGTTGTCTAATGCCAGCACCACTCTGTCAAACGTATCAAACGATAAATCGCATATGAATATTACCAAAAAACCTTCATTAACTCCAACTGTGGAAACTCTTTCTCCACAAAACCAACAAATCTATGACTCTTTTGATCGATTACTTTTAAATCTCCAGCAAAATTCAAATAACCAGGCATTGAATATAAGACGAAAATTAGAAGATTCAAGAAATAAATTGGAAGCTTTAAAAAATAAGTTGGGATCAAGTTTGCAATTGTCAGATAATACAATAAACGGATTGAGCCAAATAGCAAACGCTATCAATCACAACGATTTTCATTCAGCACTCGCCAGTCACGCTAATTTGGTCTCTTCGGCCACTTTTGGAGAAACGGCTGCATTTCTTCCCGCTATTAAAGTATTAATACATTTAGCACAGCAGCAAATGCAGTCATGAATTTTTTCCTTTAGTAATTTATTTTATGAAATCGTAATCTTTACTTTATGAATAGAAAAAGTAATTTTCGCTATTTCTTTATTCTGGTGTTTATAAATTTACTAAAAAGCTTTGTTAAATTATAATAAATCTTATCGTACTTATCATACACGCGTAAGTTTTAATGTAAAATAAAACATTTTATTTTTAAATAAATTTATTGTTTACTAAATATAAATTTTAATTTACAAATAATCTAAAGCGAATTTTTTCCAATAAAATATCGATATTGCAGCAAATTTTTCGAAAATTTATACATAAACACTAATTATATGTTAATTAATCAATTTTACAAGTTTTAAATCTTTATTTAGTATTAAATATACAAATCTGTATTTGGTTAGGAAGAAAGTAATGCAGTATTATTAGCACAGTTCGGGCTTTAAATATTTTACCTAAAACTAACTTTTTCGACATTATTGAGGAAAATGAAAATGAATTTTATATTTATTTACTAGTTTCTTACAAAAATCGATTTCTAAATGTAAAATATTCCTATTAAAACTAGCTCTCAATATACCGCATAATTTTTCCTTCAATCTTATATTTAAATAATTGCGTTAATAAATTTAGATTATAAATACATAGTAATTCAAATAAGTTGATTAATAATTTATTTAAAGAAAATACCAAAAAACCTATTTAAAAGAGAATTTTCCTTTGAATAGTTATCTTCATTTTTATTGCGATTCCAGTCACGAATAAAATTATATAAATCATCTATAATTTAATAAAAATATTTTTTAGACTATTTTTATTTAGTTTATTAGAATTTATTGATTCACTTTTATAAATGAAAATAAACGAAAAAGAAATGAAAGGCAAATTTATTAGTGACTATTTTATATTCATACTTAAAATTATTTTGCAGTTGACTGCATCATAATCAACACCTTATATGCTTCATTTATTAAACTATAGACATTAATAAACAAAATATAGGAAAAGTTATTATAAACACTTTAACCAATTTTGATGTTTACTCTCTCTATGGCCTGGTTTTATTGCCAGTAATTCTATATATACATTCTATATATTCTTTATAAATTATAATATATAGAATTCTAATATATATTATACTATTATATTTTGAAAGAATTTTATTATATTTCGCAAAAAATAATAACTAATATTAGTAACTCTATTAGTAATAAA
>JAQIYA010001688.1:0-11859 GCA_034699355.1 Microtritia minima
ATGCACTAATAGTGATATGAAAGTGATAAATACAATCGAACATACGTGATATCCTCATCACTATAGCGGATAATGTTATCTTTAAAATACCACAATAATGTCTGCAAATATATTCTATTGGCGCCATAAGTGCGTTGGAGTCTTGCGCTTAAATTGTCGAACTCTTCGGTGAGAGCATTCTCAACCATTCTCTGCCATAGATAATCCACGTTCACTCTTCTAAATGGTAGGCCTCGCATCAGTTGTTCATATCTAACGAACACACTGTATGGGGTGGTCACGCATTCACCCATTTTGTCAGCTATGACCAGAAGTATGGAAGTGATCCGCAAAACGTTTGGCTCAAGTGGTTGTCCACCAGTTCGGCGTAACTGAAATGAGATTCGGATTGAACTTATCGGTGAGCAGAATGTTCGCGAGTTTGAGGTCTCGGTATGCGATCCCAAGCGAGTGCATGTATTGCAGCGCTTTCAGGATCTTCTTAAAGCCCGTTAGCGCTTGGACTACCGACGACTAGTATGGCATCGCTTTCACCATACATTTGTTTCACTTTTCTCTTGTGATCACTTTGGCCATTAGTTTGTCGGTCACTGCGTTGGTCTCTGTCGCTAACGTCGGTTTTACGTATTTACTTTAATATACAATAGACTTTAAATTCTTCTCAATGTAAACAACTATTCTAAAGACGGGGACGAATCTGTTGGGCTTCCGGACTGACTGTTAGTTTTTGATGCACTCTTTGATCCTGTTTTGGATTCACTCGAGGAAGTAATTATCGATGCCGTGACAGACTTGCTCTTTGATGGCGAGTCAGAAAGGGATCCCACTTTGCTTCCTGTCTTACTTCCACTTTTCGATACTGTAATTGAAACAATTTTTGAGCCCGTCTTTGAGCCAGTCTTAGCCAATATTAAGTTAAATAAGTTTTAAAATACATGTATTTAATTAAAGTATTTATGATTCTTTATTCACATATGATTTTAAAGTTTACTTAATATAATTTGCAAAATGAAAATTAACATTAAGTTTTCGGTCAAATTCACCGACCGTTTCGTTAAACAGGAAAATTATTTAAAAAATAACGGTCATATTGACGGTCATATTCGGTCACTGACCCCATACGATCATACGATCCACTCCGAGTTCGAGTACTCTCAAGGTTCGAAATATATTGATATTAAAGTTACTCATCATTTTGACATTTTCAATAAGAAAAAATCCCAAAAATAGTTAATTTTCTGTATAATTGCATCCGAAATAGTCTTAACTTAATAGAATTATAGAGAATCAAAATATAACTAATAAATTAGCTATTATTAAATGTCATTTGTAAAACCCATAAAAGTATTTCGCGATAACAATCGACGCAAGTCTACTGATCGCGATTCACAATAATCTTAAATAAGTTGAAATGAATTCAAATTAAATTAACAACTCTTAATTAAGAATCGTTTATTTTATTCAATATCGATCACATTTGAACATATGATTCACAAAACAAATCTTATAATCTTCTGCCACGACGTCCGCCCTTTCTTCGAGTACTGTCCGACGGTATGGGAGTCACGTCCTCTGCGAACCAATCAAAACCAAATTATATAAAGCAAACAACACTTTGGGATCAATGCTTACCAATGCGACCGATTTTCATGCCCGAACGGGCCAACGCTCTCAACGCGCTTTGAGCTCCCGGTCCTGGCGTTTTGGTCCTGTTTGGTCAAAAATAATGGTCAACGCTTTACGTTTCACTCAAAAACAACAATTATGTCAAACAATGCCAAACCTGGTGCCACCGGTGGCCCGAAGTTTGATGTGAAGCGCGTTAATGCCGACTGTGCGGCACTTCTCGGCCACGTCCTGCGCGGCCAACATGGCCGCGTACGGACTGGCCTCGTCTCTGTCGGCCTTCACTTTCATGCCTCCCGTGACGCGCGCGATCGTCTCGCGACCGGACAGGTCCGTCACGTGCACGAACGTGTCGTTAAAGCTGGCGTAGATGTGGGCCACGCCGAACACGTTCTCGCCCTCGAGAGCCTGCGGTCCCAACACCACCATCGGCTGCTCTTCCTTTTGCTTTCCCTTACGCGCCGCCGGAGCCATACTTTGCTGATGTGTTTGCCTCCGATTTACGCGATATTAATGATCTGTACTTGAAATGAAGCGAAACGAGTTAATTGCGATCGCAGTTAATGAGCGCTAAAGTGTAATACTTTTGAAAATAGATTTATTAAACGAAACAAATGTCACGCTATAAATGTCGACATAAGCGGAAAAGGAAGAGCTCAATAGGCGACTGACCACAGATGGCGCTCATCACACATGCATCACACTATACGACGCTTTGGCGCGCATTTCATTTCAATTGTATGATTATTATACATATTTAAACTTTTATTATATTTTATAATTTAAAGTTTTTAATATTAACCCCCAATTAATTAAATCAATTATAGATGTTAATCAAAAACCGAAAACAAAACATACCATATTTAGCTGCGAGACGTGGAATTAATTCTTAATTGATTGATAGCCTCTGGCAATAGAGCCAACTTGTCTTTTACGCAATCCGGTAACGCGTCGTGTTTGCTATACCTGTATGGAATGATTATTCAATTAATCGGTGTTTAATTAAATTTAATCAATTTTAATAATTCATTTTTCTAATGCTTTATATTATTATTAAAAATATATACATAAAATATATATTTATGAAAATAATTATCAATCTTAGTTCAACTCAATCATCTTCAATAAGCAATCAAAGTGTTTTTAAAATACTCAAACTTTTCAAAGCTCCAGCTGTTAACTGAATTAATTAGTAATTAGTTAAGAAATTAAGTTTAAGTATTTTTTGTTTTAATTTACTCTTAATCTAATTTATAAATAGATCATTCTATCACTTATATTAATTAAATTTATTCAACGATCATAATATTCACTAAAGAAAATCTGTTTAATAATATTAATCCTTAACATTTATCTTTCGGGAAATAGAAAACAATAACAACCACAATATTTGAAATCTAATTAATGAATCCTTGTTATAATTCAACAGAAAGCAAGTTTATATAGTTTATATTTTGTTTAATAAAGTTCTATATGAGTGCAATAAAATTAATATTAATTGCATTAAAATCAGTTATAGCAATAACGTAATTACATTATTTAATTTGTCAAATTATTTACCTTCTTTCAGCATCATTTTGCAACCAAAAAGTTATTTGTGAATTACTTGCCAAACTAATAGAAGAGCCATCAATAAAAGTAACTTGAATAATACCATTTAAAAGCTATCAGAAAAGAATACGAATTGAAAATTGAAAATCAATAAAAAATAAAATCTATGATCAATAATACCTGTGATGCAACTCCAATACCATTAATATGAACGGAACGCAATACTTGACTAGAAATAAGAGAACTTTGTTTAGTTAGTGATATCTGGTCACTATCTTGAGTTTTAGTTTTTGTTTTTCTGCCAAATGTTGCGGGAAAGAACTCAATTCCAGTAGACTTCTTCATACATTCGAGTTGTTTTTCAGCTTCAAAACATTGATCGCGCAAACGAATTAAATTGTCATTAAAAGTTTTATCGAGAGTAGCCTCTCTATCATTAACTATAATTTTCGTGTTTTCATTACTAACACTATCAAATAATGTCACTTCAAAATCATTGTTTTCCATTAGACAACACTTCACTATATTTTTATTACTATTGCCATCATTTTTGCAATATATGCTTATTTTAGGAGTCTTGGCCTTAACGAGTTCAACAAATCTGAGTGCGTACATATATTTTTTCCAATGATTTGATGGAATTGAATCAAAAGTATAATTTTTAATACTATTTAATGATTTTATTGATATCATTTCTCCATTATTTGATATCTCAATAGTTGATTGTTTTTTTAAAAAATTTAAAATTACTTTTCCATCTTCAGTGATGCATAAATTGAGAGTTTTGGTTAACTTATTAATGGGTAAAAGTCTATCAGTATTGAACGGACCGATAAGGTATGGATGATTTCGTATGTCATCAATTGATGGCCGATTTTCCGGTTCAGGTGCTAAAAGTCGACAAATTAAATCGGAAGCCAACGGAGAAAACCGACTTAAATCCTAAACAAATAATAGTACGCATAAACTTAAATTCAAAGCTTATTATACCACAACTCACTAGTTTTCCTTTGGGAGTGTAACCCGATATTAATGAAAACAAAACTGAACCCACACTGAAAATATCACTTTTAGGCGAAACAGTTTGCATTTGAGACCAAACTTCAGGCGATATAAAGCCAGGCGTTCCGCAAATTGTGGTACCGATTGGTAGTGGTATGACGTGCTCTTCGCGGTGAGGTTTGGACGAAACGTTTTGCACGTTTGATGAATTGAGATCAATGGCCAGACCGAAGTCGGCGATCTTTATAACTATGTCCTCGTAATCGTCACCGATTGGCGACACCAATAAAAGATTGTTCAGATTTAAATCTCTGTGAACGATAGCGTTTCGGTGCAAATAATCGAGACCTGAGCACAACTGGCGAATGATATTTCGGATCACTTCATGGGGTATAATCGGGTCCACGATATCGGCATCACTTGTTTTGGCGGTCACGCCGTTCACGCCGTTCAGAGCATTGCGTTGTTTACACGATTCGGCCACTCGTTTGATGAGTTGCGCTAAAGTGCCGCCGTTACACAACTCGAGCACCAGATAGACGTACTCTTCGTCCTCAATCACGTTATACAACTGCAATATATGCTCGCTTCTCACTCGCAAATGTATGGACACTTCGGTGAATATCTTGCCGATGTTTGGGGAGGACTTCTTTTCGATGCATTTGACGGCACAGTAACGGCAGTGCGAGTGGTTTGCGGTAGCGTCCACGCGAGCGATGCGAGCGCTGTACACACGACCGAACGAACCGACGCCTATCAGTGACAGCAACTCGTAATCACTTATTTTATTACTGAACCGATTGCTAGTCTCCATCAATACTTTGCGATGATTTCCGGTGATTTGCGGCCAATTATTCGTGTTATGTCACAACAATTGTTTTTATTGCGCCATTCAAGTCACGTGACGTTTGATATTTAGTTCACTCAACGCTTCGCCAATAGATGGAAGTGTCGTCGAGTTTATGCAACTTCTCTAATGTTTTACTTTTTTGGAGAATTTGTTTCCGTTATGTACTTGAGGTGCGATACCTCTACCCCTCCCTCGAGCCAACACAGACATGTGCCGCTAAATGGTACCTATTTTGATATACTTTTTAGGCCATAAAGATCTACTTTAATTTGGACACTATATGTCGCTGAATGTATACATTTAATATTCAATATCTAACTGTAAACCACTAACCATTTAAAAGATAGACTAATATCAATTAAATGTCAAGATATTAATGTCAATTTTTTTATAAACCTATAAAAGTATTTTTAAATATAGAATAATTTATAATTTATTGAATAAAAATCTCTATTTTGCTTCTCTACACCAATATTTTGTTTAATACTTTTGCAATTGTTTTGCTATAAACAATTTAAATTATTTAAATTGAGAGCATGAACGTAACGCAATAATTATTAATGAACTGATGAAGTAAAATGAATATTTCAAATCAATAAATTATTACCCTCGTTATAATGGGTTATTAAAAATTAATCCTTAACCAAATTACAAGTTTTGACTTTACCTCAATAATACTTGTTTAGGAAATATGTATAATTAATTATTTTAATGGGTCACAAATTCCTTCTTCGTTAAAGTGATTTTATTTTTACAAATATATTAATATATTTTAATTTATAATTTATTAATATTAGTAAAATTTATTAATTTAAAAATATTAAAATAGTTAATAATATTTAATTCAATAAAACAATATGAAGATAATTGAAGACAATATGAAGATTCTCATAATTACTCTTTTGTATCATAAGTTAAAAGATATGATTGTTTTTTTTGATAACTTTTGTTATTTTAATAACTTTTACTGTTTATGTTTACAATTAATATTATACTTTTCAATCATATGGTAATTTAAAATGAGATAAAGTATTTTGAATTGAATGTGATTTGAATCACGAGACTTTCAGTGTTGAACATATCAAGTCTGTTATCATTTTGTTGGCTATTTAATTACCAATAAGTTTTAATTTATTAATTATTTTCGCTATTTATAAATTACTTTTTTTTGTATGGCATTTAGTTTTCTCTTTGAAAAAAAAATAAAAGTGCAAAATATTTCTTCTTTAGTGATTAACTTGAAAAAAACTTGAAAAGAGTAGCACATAATTACAAAATGCGTGACAACTCAAGCGTGTAATGAGAGCACAATACAAGAGTTAAGTGTCACCCATTTTATCGCAACGTTAGCTCATATAATATGCGTGATTATGACGAGGCAATGGTCTGACAGGTCTGATCCGTACTGATAGACGACAACCAAAACAAACTGCAATACAGACTGCAATACATGCAAATAAAGGTGGGCTACTATTGATTGGCTCATCTGTTTGTGCAGACACTGAAAGTCACACTCACTCCCAGTCAGAGTCAGTCCGAGTCAGAGTCACGAGACATGCGTAACAGACGTTTAATAAACTCAAATCGACTCGATTTCTACCTATTATTGCATTTTAAGTTTTGTTCGCGTTTTGTTGCGCACTATTGTTTTGGTTTTGACACATCCGTCAAACCAAATGACATTTAACTCAATCAGTCTTATACTTAATTCAATTGCTGTCAAACATATTTAGTTAAATATGGCACAGCTTTTAACGTGATTTGCAATTTTATTAATGCGTGATATTTTCAGTAATTAGTATTGTATTAAATATGGAATCGCCGTCGAAATCATTGTCGAAATCGGTGTCCAAGTCGTTGTCGATGAGCGACACGAACGCGAACCCGACGTCGGACTCGACTTCGGCCGAAACGGTGTACGAATTGGGGCGACTCTCGGACTCTCCGTCGCACGTCGTGTCCGAAAGAGTGCAAACGCTCGCCTCTCAGATCTACACCGAACTGCAGCGAATCATCAACCGCTGCAATGACGACGAAGAAGTGGTCGGCGGACTCATGCCGTTGATAGTGAACGTGTTGGAGTCGCTCGACTTGGCCACCATTGAGAACCAACAGTTTCAGGTGGAGCTCGAACTCTGCAAAGACGACAACGAACAGCTCGTCACCGCTTTCGAGAAGGAGAAGGTCAACAAGAAGAAAGTGGAGCAGAGGTTGTTCGAGTTCGAGTTCACCACCGATGAGGAGAAACAGCATTATCAGCAGAAGATCGACTCTCTCGCCAATATCGTCAAAATGATTGAGTTGAAGGCCAAGAACTCTGCGGATCACGGTTTGCGACACACGCTCAACAATGAGTATTTGTTTTCACATATATTTGTTTTGTTTATTAAGCCTTGAGATTAGAAGAAAGAGAGACAGAGATGAAGAAAGAGTATAATAAGCTTCACGAGCGCTACACTGAAGTTCTTCGAAGTCACTGCGATCTCATGGAAAGAGTGAAGATATTATTCGGCGCCGACGAGGGAATGGCGAGCGTCGGCGCAAACTTAGTTAGCCTTAGCTTTAATCCATCGAAAATGCATTTCAACAAACGTAATGAATTGGAGGGAAGTGGAGAAGAGGCTAATTATGGAGATTTGATGAATAAATGCGACGCAAACAGTCCGGGAGTTCCGCGTCAGGCGTGGGACACAGATCTGTCTTTAGAGGACGCCTCTATTATCGAAGACGTTGAAGATATTCCTAAGGACAAGGATCGCGACGCACAAAGTTTTACAGGTTATTATTTGCATAAAATAGTATTTAGTTTTTTGCATTTTTTTGTTTCACACAAAAAGGGCCTTTTGCTCATCCAAACGAATACGCTTCAACTGGTATGAAAATTTATTTTTATATATAAATCATTTATATTAACGAAATATTTCTCTTATTATATTTTTAACAAATTTAGTCACAGAAAACTTTTTTGGTAAGTTTTTTATTTTGAAATAATTTTTAAAATATGTATTTTTTATAATAATTTTCATATAATAGGTATGGAGAAAGAGATTGAAAATTTGATTACCGAAAACAATGAATTACTCGCAACGAAGAATGCGCTGAATATAGTTAAGGATGATTTGATTGCTAAAGTAGACGAATTGCAGAGCGAATTGACGATGTGTAGGGACGAAATTGAACAGAGAGACGCTGTCAAAGATAGGCTTAAGGCTCGAATTTCTCAATACGATGAGGATCTTAAAAAAACCAAAGAAGAATTAGAGGAATGCAAACAGAAATTGTTGGCCCAAAAGGAGGTAATCGATGTCATCTTATTGTCATTACATAAAATGTTTTTGATCTGTACTGTATTTACTAAATTGTTGATGTAAAAAATAATAAAACAAATTTACGATTTATGATTTTTTTTTATAAGGATGACGAAGAAGGCATTCCAATGGCACAGAGAAAAAGGTTTACAAGAGTTGAAATGGCGCGCGTCTTAATGGAAAGAAATCAATATAAAGAAAGATTGATTGAATTACAAGAAGCTATTCGATGGTCTGAATTAATAAAAGCTACCAAAAATGAAACCGATAAGAAATCAGCGATTTGGAAATTGTAAGTTGTGTTTGATTTCGATGCATAAATTTTATTTGACTTCATCATAAATTAATAGCGATGATTTATAATTATGAATTATTTTAATTAAATGCTGCTTAATTTAGTGGAAAAAACTGGACGGGGTATTAAAGTTGAATTAATGCCTTAAATTTTTGAAAATTAATTTAAGATTATTTAATTAATATAATTTTTTTATTTTTAGCTTCAGTAACCTATTTAGTACATCGAATAGTCCAACAGTTAAAGATTCGCGCGCGAACTCTTCGGGAATGACTGCAGTTCGTTATAGCGCTTCCAATCCATCGTCAGTAACACCAGCTTTAGAGGCGATGAGAAAAAGAGCTCGCGCTCACCAAAACAGTGGAAATAATGATTTATTATTGCTAATGGATTCTGATTTGAGTAGTGAACGCACGCGAGCTCTGAGAAGCGTAAGGGCACAGATTAATAGGAGTGGAAGTGGGGATCGTGTTCAGGCGTATGGTTGGAGTATAGCCGGTGGTTCTGCTAACGGTAACACAAATCAAAACCTTGAGGTGAACTATTCTGCTGTTAAAGGAACATCAGTTCCCGTTCCTATTTATTGCCGACCACTAAGTGGTGATGACGTTGGAATGAAGATATGGTGCGCCTGTGCTGTCGATCTGACCGGTGGAGAAGCAGGCTTTCCTAGCAATGAAAAGACAGAAAACGATAATTTGAATACAGCTGTCCATCAGAGCAGCGATAAGGAAGATAAAACACCAAATGTATTGAAAGACGGATCGAATAATGCGTTATCAGATTTGGAAACTGAATTAAATCAAGCTTTAAGTGAACAAAGTAGTCAATCGAGTGATAGTCATTTATCGACATTTGTTTGGATTTGTAGCGTTAGTCATTCGAGAAGTAAAGTGACGATTGTCAATATTAGAAGCAATCCCGGAGAAGTGTTGGATTCATTTCTTGTTAAAACACACCTCTTATGTGTTTCATCTATTCCTGGCGCTAAAGTTAATGATTTGCAGGGCTCGGAAGGTGTTGAGGAAAACGGGAACGAAGTAAAATTAGTGCACAAAGAAGTTTCGAGGAGAGAGAGCACAGCCAGCGATTGTAGTAAATCCAGTGATCATAAATTGAACGAATCTAATGATAAAACTGAATTAAATCAATCGTTAAAATCAGGCAATATTGATGTTAAATCTGATAAAATACCAATTGATACGTCTGTCAAAAGTGTTACACTGGAAAAGCTATCGGAATACGTGGCATATACAGAGCCGCCGTCTCCCACTAATACAAGCGAAGAATTATCTACTAATTGCGGTATATTTCAACCGATGTCGACGTGTTTGCCGACGATGTGGTTGGGCGGACAAAATTCGATGCTTTACGTTCATTCAAGTATAGCCCAGTGGTCGCACTGTGTCGCTACGATTAAACTGTCAGATTCGGTGTTACAGATAGTTCACGATCGCGGAAGAGTGTTCGTCGCTCTCGCTAACGGTCAGTGTTGCGTATTTCTTAGATCGACCATAACAGGCGAATGGGATTTCACGAGATATTTCGTCATTGATATCGGCATAAGCGCTAATGCTCTCAACTTAAACTCTACTTCAGTTGAATTAGCGAACAGCAAATCTTTATCGACTTCCGCTCTATCGTTATCTGCCAATCAAACTGCATTATATAGTATTCGGTGCATCGAAACAGCCAAAGACATGATTTGGTTGGGTTATCGGAATCTTATATTTATCGTAAACAGCAAATCTTTTCGAGTAATGCACACGTTCTCAGTCCATCCGCGAAAGGAGACACAAGTTCGTCAACTTTCGGCTTTGGGTGACGGAGTTTGGTGTAGTCTTAGACTAGATTCGACTCTAAAACTTTATTCAGCCATTAAACCATTTCAGCACTTGCAAGACGTAGATATTGAGCCTTATGTGAGTAAAATGTTGAGTCCGAAGGCATTTAGTTTTATTCGCATAACAGCTTTAAAAGCCAGTAATGGTAGACTTTGGATCGGAACTGCAAATGGGGTAATACTGAGCATTCCCTGTTCGAAAGATGTGGACACTTCTCAAAATCCTACCATTATTGCGTCCAACGATAGCGGCAGGATATCGATGTCTACATATATACCCATATGTAACTTATCTTCCGCTCAATTGTCATTTCACGGACATAAAGATGCGGTCAAATTTTTTGTTTGCACCAAAAGCTTGATTCTGAGTGGTGGTGAGGGTTATATAGACTTTCGATTAAGCGGAGACGACGACGCAAATTCGCTATCGAAAGGCGATCGATCGCATCTAATTGTTTGGGAAATAACTCCATGAAGAGATTCTTTTTAGAGATCGTTTTACACTAATTGTAATGATTATATTGAATGAGTTTAGTTTATTTTATCAATTATTAAATGCATAATTTTATGAAACAACCAAAACACTTGTATTATCACACCAAACGCTTTATTGAAACTTATATTATAATTTATAATATATTGTATTTTAAGTTAAATTATATTCATGTTATTTTAATATTTTGTTGATTTAGATTTATTTTGTCTTTGTTGTAAATAAATTAATTATATTTAATTTGACTCATATTTAACTCGCATTTAAATTTAAAATATAGATCACTATTAATTAGATATTTAATAAAAGAACTTAATATCATTGATCTAAATATTATAAAACAAATTTATTTTATCAATAGAAATATTTTATTTACTGTAATTGCCTTAATTTTAACTTTAATTATGGTTTTCATGATCAGCAAAGTTGTTCGCCCTTTTGGACCATACAATAAATATTAAATAAATTAATGAAAATATAAACAAATAGCTAAATCCGATCAATTAAAAAATCAAAACTAATGAAAATTACTCTCGACTGCTGTTATATTCGACTCAATTGTTTTTGGGAATTTGTTGATTATAACGGAATGTTGATTATATTGGAAACTGATTCACAAAAGAAACTTTAATTTATATAAGATATAATTATTAAATATAAGCACTATATTATAGAAATTAAAGCATATATCAGTTATTTTTGATTGTTATAAAGATTTAAACGAATTTTGTGTTAATATTTTCTGAATTTAGCAGAAAGTAATCATTGAATTGTTTCAAAAATTAGACAAAAATGTTTTTGCAATTATAAAATTAATTTATGTCTAATTAGTTAGGTTTCCATTCATTTTTAAAATATAAAATAAATATTTATAAACATTTTTTTAATTGC
>JAQIYA010001689.1:0-11859 GCA_034699355.1 Microtritia minima
ATAGCCTTACCTGTAATGCCGGCCTCCCTCGCCATTCCTGACCTCACGGCCACTGACCAGAGATCACCGCAACGCCTCTCTCCTTGATTCGCAACGCTCACTCACTTTCACATTTTAAAATTAATAAAACTAGACATTCAAGTATAAGTATAAAAAGCATAACGAAAAATTTAATTAAAGCGTAAATCAAATTATTAAATACAATTTAAGCTTAATTAAAGTCAAATAACAAAACGAATCGTGATTATACTAAACACGAAACTGTTTGGATAGCGATCAGTCGCTATCCAAACAGTGAGTCGACTAACGAGTGATTAATAATTGAAAAACAATTAATACAGTAATTACTAAAGTTTAAGGAAATAATTAATAGAGATGTTGGGTTATGTAGGGTAGGGTTAGGGTATGCCCAATATGTCATGTTATTAATGTAACAATTTGTACGACTTTGGGTACTATTTGGAGGAACCGATAAATTAACTGTTAATTGTTAATTTTAATTTTTAAAATAATTTTATAAACATCTAAATTACAATAATTGTTAATTTAGAGGTTTAAAAAAATTATTTTAGTTTTATGAAAATATCTCGCATTTAATTCTGTTGTCTCTCTACCCCCACCCCCAATAAGAAGGAAAAACAAGTGACCAGAAAGACAAGCACTCTTATTGATACAACATTTTTGACGCGCATCGTGTCGTTTAAGTTTGACAAGTTTACCAGTATAAGTGGTCAAATGCGTTTTATTGTACAATACGATAATGTAATAATACTTTTTAAAAAACTTTTCCACAAACAGAAAAATATAGAGCGATGAGAAGCAAGCGCTCATTAGAACACCAGTTTTAAAAATCCGAAATTCAAATAAAAGAGCGCAACGAATGTTTGATTAACATAATGTAAGCCAGATATCATTTAATTATAGTATAAGTTGTAATAAATTTGATTCATTATTTAAGATAATTCATTATTTAATACATAAATTAATTGAACATTATTACATTAAGTGCTAATGTTTAAAGTATAAATTGTACAATTTATAATTTTTTAAATTATTATTATATACAATTAAAAACTTTGTTAACTTTGAAAATTAATTAAAACTATAAATTTTTATATCAATCATTCAAAATTCGAAATTACGCTTTGATTTTCTGGAATATTTCTTAAAATAAATAAATCACTTGTACTTTATTTTATAATTGAAATGTATTAAAAGTAATAATTTATTATTATTATTAATTATAATTTTAAGGTTTTTTTTTTGGCAAAAATAGTCAATAATGTAAATACAAAACTAGAATGCAATTCACATCAAAATATCAACTTTTCTCGTCTAACTATTAAAATATAATACAAGAATATCATATATATGTGCATATATTCTATGAGGCATTGCAAATAACTTCACGCTCAAACGAATTGAGTTTAACAAACATAACGCAATCAAATCCAATAAAAGTTTTATGTTAATATTCGAGCAGATTCACAACATTCATCGTTAAAATGATAGGCAAATATTAGCAGAATAATTGCGTTCTGAGAAAATTCGGTAAAATAGTTACGAAATTCAATCATTAAGTTATCAATAAATACAAACAGCCAACAAATAGTATGGCTGTTCTCAAATATTAATCATAAATTACACAAATGTTAAAAACTTAAAATTCATCACTCATTTAAATGTGTTCTGATGTTTGCGCTGATATAACCAAATTATTAATCTTAATCAGCAGTTATTCTCAATTTATAAACCCCTGTTAGTGACTCAATACATTCCATCGCCTGTAAAGCTTATACTCTAGTGCTTACAATACAGGGATAAATAAGATCAATAAATTACTATCAATGAAATTAATACGCTGTCCAAGACTAAGACTTTTCGCTGCAGACAATATTCCAGGCGCACACACGCCGATCAAACGCACACGTGAACAGATGCAGATTATTGGTTGGATTGGCGGTGGCGGTCCAGGTGGCCGACGTCACCATTCGGTCGTGATGCGTGCGCGGCAGACGACACACCCGATTGCCGCTCGTGTCGTATATGCGAACGTGTCGATTGTCGAGCGGTATTGCGATCAGATTGAGTTGTTGCGAGACCGCCAACTTATTGATTGAGGATTCGCAGTAAATCGTGGTAAGTGGCGATCGCATGTTTCGCAGCTATTCATTGTTTCATATTAATATATATAAATAAATTAGACGTCATCTTAAGTTTAATAGCCTAAACTACTTTGTAATTTATAACCTAACCATAAACGTAAACTTTTATTTTAAATTTCTATTTAATTTGTATGACATATAGCCAGAGATAAAATTTTATTACTTTAGAAGCTTTAAAATTCAGAGCATTATTTTTTCATACATAAATATCGATAATACTTAAAAAGTATGTTTATTTTCAAGATAAGTTTTCTTAACCAAAAAAAAATTAAATTAAACAAAATTAGCATATAAAATAAATCAGTTTACTTACGTCCCAAACTTTAACATTACGATCATCTGAACCGGAAATTACTTTATCGCTTCCAAGAAACGATGCCGACATAACAGATCTAAAAGTTTAAACAACTATTTAGATAATTGATAGAATAAATAAGCGAATAAATTAATACTCGGTGTGTCCCTGGAAAACGCTAACGGAATGTATGGCATCGCGAAAGTCCCACAACCGGAAAGTGGTGTCGTGAGATGAGGTCACTATGAGACGAGTGGATCCGTGGGCGCACACATCGGTGAGCTCTTGGTCATGTCCGGCCAGCTGTACCACCAGTTCGCCCGTATGGATGTCGTAAATATTGGCAGTTCTATCCCAGGAAGCGGTGACGCATTGGTCGGCACCAGAGATCCAGTCGCACGAAATGACAACACTTCCGTGTCCGGTAAGCTCGCACAGGGAAGTTTTAATGGTCTGACTTTCGTCGGTTGACTCTTGGGAATCGTCTTCAGACGTTTTCTATGTTGATTGTGCGCAACAAAAATATTAAAACAACATAATAAGCGAGTTTGGAGTCATACTTGGTCCAGATTAGCCCTCCATATATGCGAAGTGCCGTCGCCGGCGGCAGTTAAGATCAAATCGTAAACGGGATGAAATTTGACACAATTAACTGAACATCCCTGATGGCCGACGTAAGTCAAGAACGGAGCGTTGTTGGCATCGATTTTGGTCACATCACAAACAGCTGCGGTTCCGTCTTTAACAAAATCGTTTCCGTTAAAATAATCAATTACGCCATTTCGAGTGAAATTAAAAACTGTTACTTATTTACCGGCAGAAGCGGTGGCAATAAATTGTTTTTGATGTTTATTGAGAGAAGTAATATACCAAACGCCGTCTTTATGCCACTCGTATTTCATCATCAGATGACCACTCATTTGAGTGCTGCCCTTAAATATGCGACTCGACGTCTTTAATTTGTACGTTGACTTGATTTTTGCCGACAATTGCGAGGCTGACAATTGTAATAAATGAAAATAATGGTTACATTAGTTATTTAGTGTATTCATAATTTTCGAATTAATATTCAAGGATAGAATCGATACAATTTTTTATGCTCATCATAGTTATCATAGTTATGATGCTATTATGCTTTCTTATGCGTTCGTAACCTTGAATTTGTCAATAATGGAAAGTAACGAATGGAAAATACTGTGGCTTTTGCTAAATATTAATTTCAAATATTGTTTTTAATGCCATATTGATTTTAAACAATAGTAAAATACTGTGGGTTTAGATATTTTAAAATTATTAGTTGTTGACCCTAATCCTCAATGAAAAAAAACTTAATCATAATTATTGTAAAAAAACAAAACAAAACACATTTAACATTATTTAAATTAATATTTAAAATAAAATTACATGTAATCGTAGTTCGCTATTAATTGTGTTGAAAGTGTGAGAACTAGTTTTAAATAAAATAACAAAAAAGCAGGCATACCGGCGACCATCGAGTCTCTCTTCACTGAGCCGACCGACAACTTCTCCTTAATCTTGTTGCTCACATCAGTCTGTGTGGCGCCTGAAGACAGTAACAACTCCTCCAATGTCTCCACTCTCTCCTTAACTGTGCCAACAAAACAAAAAGTAAAACAAAAGTCAAATAAAGCGCACTTTAATGCACACAAAATCGCATTACGGGCAACATTTTCGGACACAATCACGTCGAACTCCTTCTCGATTTGGCCGAACAGGTGATGCAATCTGTGTCTAAACCGAAAAACAAATTCAAATAGCATTCATCAAAATCGGTAATTAAATCGCAATCAATTGCAAATCGCAAGCAAAGCACTACTAAAACGCAAACATACTTAACGCTGGTTTCGCTGAGCTCTCCGTTTGCGGACAGTTTGGTGCGATGTTTGCCTCCAGACATCGCTAATTAGTTGGCAAACAGTTGAACATCGCTGTGGAGCACCACTAATATCGACGCCAATCGCTGGCAAACCCTCTCAACCGCTAAACATCTGCGAACCCAAACCTATCGCAAAGCCATTGAAAGGCACTGAAACTCTGCCTCACTCTCTCTCTCCAATCAATTAATTATTTATCAGTTCAGTCCTTATCTGCGCCGCAAATGAATGAACACTATTATGAGAGCGCACACATAATATCAATATAATGCCATATAATAGCTGTGTGTGTCTGTATTGGATGCACATTAGAGTGTTTGCAATATTGATTTTTTTGTCGCATTAAACACACGATCGCGTGACCGAAATATGAAATATTGTTTTGATGTGTGCGCACAACTCTAGATGACGGACCTAATCATGACGAGAGAGAGCATCGCTAACGCTATGCTTCAAACTTTTTTTGCCGCTTTTTATTTGCCACTCATTTTAATGTAAAATTTTCTGTTTATGCGAATAATAATAAAATTTGGCGAATTTTATAGTTTATTATGACATCCGTAGTGTTTGATTTAATATTAACTATAATAAATAAATAGTTTATAGTTGAAGTCGGAAATGATTTCGTGCTGTTTTAATAAATTTTTTACATGACATTTAAAAAACTATTTTACAACTATTCCTAATTTAGTGTAAATATATTTTAATATTACAATATTAAATAATATAACGCAATTCATAATATATCGAACTAATTAATTAATTAATTAAAAAGTTTTATCATTATTATTTAAGTTAATAGTTAACATAAATAAATATTTATTTATTAAATAAATTAATAATTTTTACTAATTTCAAATGGTTAATGGTTTATTGAAATTTAAAACGAAATATATTATTAAAATTTATACAATTCATTATTTTTGAATTTGTAGCTCTAGTTTGATCATTAGCTTTGCTCACTATTTTTCTTACCATAATTAGTACCTCTCTTTCATATCAGTACAATCAGTAATATTTAAAGATGAAAGTAATAAAACTATAAAATGGTAATGATAACGGTTAAAGTGTGCCATAAATGGTGATGATTTATAATTTACGATAATTTATGTTACAATTTAAATGATAATTAAGCTATTTTTACTCTCACACAAAAGTTTCATACTTTGATAATTTTTTCTTTTGTAAAATAATGACATAAAACTTTTCATTTGGTTTGTTTTACCACTACATTGTAGTTTTCTTATTCACCATATTCTTAAAGAATCCATTCCCAAACCTTATTTGCTAATACTGGGTCAGAGTATATTTATTTATACTCTTACAGTCAATACGATATCTTAATCCAACTGAAGATTAAGCCTTTTGAATGTAGTTTACAACTCAGACTGTGCTTATCTAAATAGCTTATCAAAAGTACTTTTATTTATCATTAATGGTCTAAAAATTACAAGGCTATGTAAAAGAAGTTATATTTTTTGAAAAAAAAATATGATTTCCTATTAGATTGAAATTCAAGAGTTTTGTTTTAAGGCTTGAATCGAGCTTTACTGCATTCGTTGCGATTCGTTAAAGCAATAAATAATCAAATAATTCTAAATCGCACGCAACAAAATAATTAATTAAATGATATCATTATTATAAATTATATTTTGAGCTTCAATTATTTCCATTGAAATATACTCATTAAAAATTTAAAAAATTAAAATAATTTTAATATTAAAAAAACAAGTTTGCAAATGTATACTAAATTAGTTAATTTTTATCAAAAAACTTTTGAAAATCTTTTTAAAAGTGATAAACACTGATTACAGATCTACATATATAAACAAGTTTGCATAATTAAGATATTTTAAAAAAATTTTGACTAAAAATTGCAGACCATAAAAGTTTTTAATGCTATTTTAATGATATTTTTAGTTTAAAAACTTTTATATTCTACAATTTTTAAACAAAATTTTTTACAAATATTTTAATTATGCAAACTTGTTTATAGATCTGTAATCAATGTATATATAAATATATATATTTATTTTAACAAAATTTGATTAAATTTTTTTTTAAAGAGTTAAACTTTAATTATTTTATTTTGAATTCATTTCGGAATAAACAAATCATAAACTCAAATGTAGCTATAATTTAAATACTGAGAGATCAAAGATATGAAGTTTCAAAATAGTATACAAAACGATATTTACAATTAATTCGAAATAATTCATGTGCACTAAAGTTTGCAATTTTATTTTTTTTAATTCACATATTTTTAAAAATGAATAAATTTATTGCTGAATAATAATAATAAAAAAAAGAATACTTTTAATAAAATCTAATATGATTCGTCTCAAGAATAAATATTTATGCATTGCTTAAAGGATGGGCAAAAAATTGCAAATAATAATTAAAGCGAATATTGGTGGTCAATAAGGGCGGCGAATTCGGCGGCGATGAGCGATGAATTTGCTAATAAACCAGCGCTGGTGTCGAGTTCGAAGCTCTGATTCAATTCGCACGAATCGGTTATCCGCCTGTCAGTGGTGAGCGTTTGCCGACAGCACTCGACTATGTCCTCAATTTTGGCGTCCGATTCGCTTCGTCTCAGCTCTTCGCTCGACGTCAACGACTCGACTCCGTTTTGGTGGCCGTTGTGGTGAAACTCGTCCAACAGGTGTTTCTTCTTCTTATGCACGTTTAAATGGTTGAGCGCTGTGTATCGCTTACCGCAATTCGGATAATCGCAGACATGAAGCAATCGACTAATTTTTGGTTCGTGCGTTCGCGAGTGTCGCTTCAGTTCGTAACCCCTGGCGAAAGCTTTCACACAGCCATTGAAGGTGCACTTAAATGTCTTTTCCAATGGCTTTCTATCGCTTTTCATACGCTTGCTTAAAGTTTTTCTCTTTTTAGTTTTGACGTCCGAGCACGTGGTGGGCATCTCGTTGTGACTGTTGACGGCGTGCTCGTTCAGCAGATGAAGATTGTATTCATAGTTATTCGCGCATAATTTATTACAGTCATAACATATAAAACTGAGCTCCTTATCGACTGCACTCGAATTCGCGTTATTAACACAATTTGAGTTCACACTGTTTTCCTCGTTTGACTTTTCGGAAAATGAATGATTGATGAGATGATTGTAGAGCTCATTCACTTCATAACTTGTGTCAATTTTCTCGCGCTTGATTTGCGTATTCAGAATTGGCATTTCCGGACACGCATTGATTTCAGTTTTGATTTTGACTTCGGGCACAATATTTACAATTGGCTTCACTTTTGGCGGTCGTTTCTTCTTAACTACACTTTTGCTGGCAGTTTCACAGCTGGTATTGTTAGCGACATTTAATTTTCGTTTAACCATTTTGACGCGCACTTGCGATGCCTTATCACATGTACTTTTATTTTGGGGTCGAATGCCGTTCTGTTCGTACATCTCAAACAATTTGGTGAACTCATCCAATTTAACTTTATAGTGACGCGCCTCTGACTTCCATTTGTTTAGATCTAATTGTATGATTTCCAACAGTTTATCAAACCTTTAAAAATAAAATAATATCCATATGAATATAACATTTTCATATAACTTTAAAATATTAAAACGCTGATTATCTTGTCGTTATTAAAACAATACTAGAAATCGTGTGTTCAAATAAACATTTATAAATTTTATTGATTCACAAAGTTTTTGACTAATAAAAACAAATTAAATATAAATTATAAATGCATATATCATTTAAATATTTAAAAATGGAAAAATTGGAAATTTTTACTAATTTTAAGCAATTTAAGAATTATCAAAAAATTAATTAACTCATAGAAATTCTATCTAAAATTATAAAAACGTCATTCATTAACAATTGCTAAATTTTTATTAAAACTGTTCACAATCAATGAACAATAGACCTGCATATAACACTTGTATGACATCATTTTCGTTAATTTAAGCAACCTTTTTATAATAACGCTTCGATGCGTTCGACATCAAGAGTGTCATTCATGTGTTTTGTGAATTTTTGTGAAATATATGCAAAACATAATACGAGATCACTCGTGCGATCAATCGCTATAAATCTATTGTTAATACTTATAATCCCCAAACTGGTCATCCAATTCCGAAGTTTAACCGTTTATTTATTTTTAAAAATAATTGTTCACATAGTTATTACTTTCATGAGATACGCAAATACATGATTCACTTCAATCGCATTCGTATTCGACTAAAAATGTTTATAATTAAAATTTTTCGTACATAAAGTCGATTAATTAGTGGCCCAAAACTCTCCACTATTATCTCGAAAACCAATATCTAATATACTCCAACTCTCACGCGAACTATACCTAAACAACAAACTCGATGCGCAACAATATCGATGTCAATACCTGGTAATATGATTGAGCTGTTCGTCGAACTGATCGAAAGCCGGACAGCAGTCGTCGAGATATGCTTTGATGTCCTGCAGCGAGTGTCGCAATTTGCACATTATATGAATGATGAGGACCGCAATCTTGGAGCGATCGCTGCCATCGCTAAAGTTGAGCGCTTCGATGAAATACTTGGCGTTGTAATACTTCATCAGCCACTGGCGAATGAGCGGCTCAACACTCCCGCCGGCCGTCTCGTTGGCCGCACTGCGGCCCTCCTGACCGTCGTGGCCGTCGTCCGACTCGTACGACGCCTCCAATATGGCCATCAGCTGCGAGAGACGCTCGAGAAGACAGTCGTCGTCGAAGGTCTTGATGAGCGGCATTTCGCATATGATTAAGTTAATCAGTTTTATGCAATCGTCGCGATTGTGTTCGCACACCTCCAACATTATGCGGCCGCGCGACCGCTCGGCCGTCCGGTCGGCCGGCGGCGCGTCCGCCGCTGTTTGCGTGCTTTGCATTTGCGGGATCGCAACCACTAATTAGGTATTGAGACACACATTCAGTTCGGAGAGCGAGACCTTATTTTTGCTGAAGACGTCCATTATTTTTTGCTGATATCGCGCTTTGCGTACCTTTTGTTGTAGAAGCGAGCGGCGATAAAGCGTGCATATAGTTTAGCCATAAAAGGGCACAAATGGTCGCTCGTAACTAAAACTCGTAACTCGATTAAAGAGCGGCACTTTTCGATTTTTGGGGTTTGTTTTGCTTTTTTGGGGTTAAAGAGTTGGGCGAATGTGCGCTCAAATGCCTGCTCACGTGCACCCAATCGCTCGAGTTTGCCACTCGAGCTCACCATTGCTTGCATTTGCGATTTCGATTTAAGTAAATCACAACTCAGTCCAACTCTAGCTTTGTTTCAAATGAATTTCTCCATACATTGTAAACGCTTTGACAGTATTGTCGACAATAAGGCGTGATTAACTATTTTAAATCAAAATTAAAGTTAGTTTTATTAGTTTAAAAATTTTGTTTCACACAAATTCTGTATTTAGAGTAACATATTTGGAAAGTATAAATAATACATACAACAGTTTATATTAACAATTAAAAACAATCGGAAAAAAAACTTGAAAATGGGTTCATATAATCTAGGTTTGCATGGTTTTTGAAAAACTTATCACAATTTAATAAATAATTTTAATTTAAATATTTATTAACTAAGTTTAATTGCGTTAAACTAACTTAGTTTTTAATAATCAAATAAACTTTTTTAAATATCAAATTAAGATTACATTTAATCATAAAAGATAATCCAAAGAAATTTAAATTAAATCAATTAACATTAAAATTGAATTCAGTTTTGCAAAGAAAGCAAATTGTTTTAGAATTGTTTTTATTTTTAATGTTTTACTAATAAATATACATAATGTTGATTACTTTGTCTTTCAAGGAAAGCAAGAGATTATTTTTCACAAATAAATGCATGTCTGGAAAGTATGAAAATTACTACATGTAACGAAGTGTATATTAATTATAGAGACAGCTTCGTATTTTTAACTTCAACTCTTTTTTTGTGCAATACATTACCAGTTGAATAAAAAATAGGTATAATCTTTCAAAATCAAACTTAAAAACAAAAAGAAGTTATTCACGTACCAGACTTGAGTGCACTAATAGTGAAGTTTTAATTATTGACAAATACTGTAGGTTTGATAAATGGAACGGTTGTTATCCAACTAAACAGCCAAATATCAAAATAATCGATAAACTTATGCAAACTTATGTTTGATCAACGAAGCACTTTGTTATTGAATTTATAAATGCTTATAATTATGTCATGATTTTGCATTTTAAATTAAAATTAAATATTCATAAAATATTATAATAAATAATTTATTATCGATGTATAAATAATTCAACTCTCTTTTGTTTAACCTCCTTTAAAACGCTGTTTAATCTTATTTAAAAGTTACTTTCAAACAATTTTTATGATATGTGCATTTGAAAATTTATTTATCTAGTGTTAAAAGTTTATCGAGTCGTTATATCGCACTAAATATTCAAATCCTTTAAAATATATTCATATACAGAATATTACACTTAAAAATATATGCTAATTATATCTGTTCTTACATTACAGTAATTAAACTGTAACTGTGTTTCGCCATCAAATATTTGATGATCAAAAACAATAACGATTTGTTGATTTGTAGAAATATTTCCTGTTTATAAAACCTATTACTTATCAACAAAATCGGCTTAAATTTATTTACAGTTACTGTAGCTTTAAAATCTTTTTGGTCACGTTTGGTCACATTCTTATTATAAAATTAAAAACATTGTTAAACTAACAAAGAATAGAAATTAAATGCAGCCTTAAATTTTGATGTCCCCTTCGGGACAGTGTTTAACAAATCACTGGAGTATTGGCTGAACTTCTCAAAAGAAGAACACGTGCGACGCCAGCGATCATCTAAAGTGGGTTAGATTATGATATACAAGAATTTTACAATTCTCTCAACTCGACTAAAAACATGACCTCTTAAGTCTAATCTTTCGCCACCAATCAAAAGTGAACTGAGATTTTTAGATGTCTAGTTAAATGCTAGAATCAAATTCAAACTTCAGCTAAAATGCGAATATTTGTAATAAATTTGGTGCCATTAATACGTTAGTGCGAGATATAAAACATTATAATTATTGTTGTCCTCGAGTTTATTAAGGATTTAAATTTTGTGCTGAAAGTTTGAAATTCATTTTGAATTGTTTTAAGAGATAAATCTCAATAAAATTAATTCGATTGAATTGTCTGTATTTATAGTTTTAAAAATTCATAATATTTCCAGACAATTAGACAATAATGTAAAATAATATAAAATCACACTTAAACTATTAATGTGAACGTTTCGTTTCAACATCGAAAACTAACACATCTTTTGTGAACAAGTGGTAAGACTTCGGATCAGTTGAAATGATGTTAGCTATGAGTGCGCTAAACAAACGTTTTCTCAATAATTTCTAGTGTGATATTAGTTTGAATTTCATTGTTTATTAAATATAAGATAAGAATGGCGTTGAATGAGTTCGCGTCACGTTCGGTGTATTATCTGACGGACTATTGGGACGAAATCGGTGATCCGCG
>JAQIYA010001690.1:0-11856 GCA_034699355.1 Microtritia minima
TTTTTTTCGTATTCGGCAATAACGGCATGCCGTTAACAGCGAGAAAGTACGTTATATTAATTTGTCAGTTACTTATAGATTGTCACGCTATATGCTGTGTAATAACTAATCTGATAAATAACAAAATAATTTCATTTAATATAAAATATAATAAATTTATTATTGTTTAGATCATCGAGTACTCAAAATTTAGTGAAATCGGCATCAATGAAATCATCGACATTACCTCCAACTGTGCCCAATAACAATCGAAAGTCTTAAGTGCCTTTTTATTTTAAAAAAATAATTTAATTTATTATATTTTGAGATATTGTATTTTTTTACTATTTAAATCATTTGCCAAATTTATTGTAATATCATTTTCTAAATACTAGTACTCTCACTCATGTGCCTCATATACATGTTTATAAAAATTACTACTAACTTAATATTAATAAATTTTGTCAATTGAGTACATATTACGATATTTATATACATTATTTAATAATTCATTAACACATAATTTATTTGTTTTTGATAATGCAGTTTAGTTATAACGTTTTGATAAGAAGAACTATAGGAAACAATTCTATTAAAAAGTTAAGTTATTGCTCATAAATTTATTGCGATCTATAATTCACGGCATATGTTATTTTATCGATTCATAAATAAATAACATTTTCCTTTTTAAAAATCGTGATGAAAATTATAAAATATGAAAAATCCTTAAACTAAATTAATATTAAAGATAACTTATTTGTTTATAAAATGTATTATAAAGTTTTTCATTTAAAAATTTAAAAATTCATTAATAATAAACTGAGTTCGTATGCGTTCAGATGAATCACATGATCTTCAGTTTTCATTGTCACTACACTTACTATAAAAGTCTTTATTTTATTTTAGTGATGTTATTTTAATTTTGTGACTTTAAAATTGTTTATTGTCTATTCATTCGTCTAATAAGTGGGCAATCAATATGACTATCAAGAAACAACGCGTTACTACATAATGCTTAACCGCATAAAGAGTCGCTACAGATTAAAAATATCCCTTCACTTAGATATATATGATTTTATAAATATTTTAAATCACGTGATGATAATTTCATAAATTGTTAAAGAAAAAACCCAATTTTGATAAAACTTATTCTCGAAAATCTAACCAATTTTATAGGAAGAAAGAAGAAAAATTTAAAATTAATATCTAATTTATGTTAAGTTATTAATATTATATCTAATTATTAAACATTTAAAATAAATTTTACATTTAAGATTAATTCATTTAATTAATAAGTAAGTAATATGACGAGCATTTATTAAAGCGTTGCAAATAATACTAATTTTAAACTATTTAAGAATATTTATTTGCATAAATTTCACTTAAGTTCTCGAACAGATTATTTTTTGACATTTGTTAAAAAAATTTTGCAAAGATATTTTAATATATAAAGTTAACAGAAAATTAATTCAAAATTTAATTTCTTACTTATGAGAGCTTATGAAAATTTCGTATACGAGCGAACATACGGTATTCAATTGTAATATAATATTGTATTAAGAAGTAAACGCACACTTTTGACTTTTCCATAAGAGGACTACTATCTCAATAAATATGTGTATACATAAAAGTATGCGATAATTGGTAGGAAATGACTAAAATTTTGAGAAATTGATTACTGAATGATTGCACAGTATTGCGAAATGCAATGCTATGCGAGTGTACGGCATTTCTCACGTGTGAAGCAATGTTGACGTATCGGCAGAGAGAGGGAGAGAGTGTTGCGAGTGGTAGTGATAGTCATAGTGACAGACTGTGAGCGAACGTTACACACAAGCGTTACGCGACTGGTCTCGAGTGGCACTCCTTTCCACTCCTTAGCGTTGCTTTGCGTTGGTTTGCGCTCTCTTTTACTCGATTGACTCTGCATTATGTGTTTATTATTATTAAAATAAACGTATTTATTATTCATTGATTCGCTATTTGAGTGATGGCAGTGTTAATGAGCGCAACTAATTGTGTGAATCACATACTTCTCGCACCGAATGCTCTTCTCGTGTCAACTCATTTCAATGCAATCCAGTATTGATTTGAACGCAACACATATTAGCAACAAATTGGATGAAAGCCAACACCAAATCCATGTCTGTCTCCGATTAACGCTATTCTCATTTTTTTAATTGTTTTATTTCATTCCATCGATTCGTCATATTATTGTTATCAATATTTGCTTTAATTGAATGCTTTTAAATGTTAGTCACAAGTATTGCTTAGTATTGATGCGCCGTTTAAGTGAACGATAATTAAATAGATTTGAATAATATTATGAGTTCTGAGTTGAGTTCAAATGTGAACCACAAAAGCGAATCGATTTGTTCGACAAGATATGCCTCAGAGATGACCAGCGATGACAAGTTGTCGCCGTTCGCCGTTAAGGCCAACACTTCGCCACACTCTCCACACTCTCCACACTCGCCTCACTCTCCACACACCCATAAGTTGTCCACTTCTTCGCCAAACAAAACCAATTCCAGTCGATTCTCAGCGTTGGCGCGCATTTTTAAGCCCTGGAAGTGGAAGAGAAGGAAGAAAAGCGAAAAGTTTGAGAAGACCTCCAAAAGTAAGACTCATTTGTTGATTATTGAATGCTAACTTTGAATAATTTGTGTACTTATTTGTTAGCGTTAGAGAGACGTATTTCTATGCGTTCAACAAAAGCTGATTTAATACAACGCGGAGTTTTGTTACCTGACATTAGTAATGCTCAACATTTACAAACAAACGTCATTAAAGAGAATTGTGGTATTATTTTGATTAAATTTATATTTATATTTGGCTTATTTAGTTATATTGTGTGATTGTTTTCATATCAGACGAATTAAAGTGTGAACGAAATGACGACTTATGTGCCAATATTATGAATGTACTAAAAACTAACGACATGTCGATAATGTCGACCGCAGAAGATGTGAACAAATCGAGCCCATCGTCAGTAGTGGTCACAACTGGAACGCCGATAACTTCATGTTTATCAGTGTCTTCGAGCGCCACAACAGACTCGTTCATAACATCAAAAAGTTCAGTCCCGATGTCTTTCAGCGGTTATCTTAAAGGAGCGGTCGCCACACCTCTGGTAGCGATAGCGCGAAACAACTTTAATTCCAGTATTGTTTCTGCGATTCACAATAGAAGTAATTCTTTTGAAGCCAAATCTGACGCAAAAGCAATAAGTAATATATGTGTCAATAATAACGAACAAAGCAATGTTAATAAAGGTATTTATCGAAAGCAACTTCAAATAGAGATTAGATAAGCGAAACTTAAGATTAACCTTAACTTTTGCTATTTATAGAAATTGTGCACATCGTTGAGTCGAGTTCATCAATAATATCGAATTCTATGCATAATTCAATGCAAAACTCAATGCAGTCATCTATGAAAATGATGGGCAATAACACAACACAGCGAAATGTTGGAACGTTTGTGCCTGTTATGCCTGTAATGCCTGTCTCTTCGCTCTCATTCAACGAAATCGGTCCCATTCCTCCCCCACGAATGTTCAGCGACTCTCTGCTGCTTACTGTTAAAAATGTTGATTATGACCATAATTTAGATGCAAAGAGTGACACCAATAATTCACAAGTGAATACTAGTGAAACTCAAGTTAAAAAAGTAGTGAAAGAAGTGACGCCAATGTCTTCGATGCCGATTTGTGTAGTTCGGAGTCAATTTGTTAATGAGGCGGTTTCTGTTGTGGAAGAGGTTCCCACAAAAGAACCACAATTATCAGCGATACCGAAGAAGAGTGCACTCAAAAAGCCTCGATTCGGTAACGGTTTAAGCACTTCGAGCGCATCTGAAGTAAACTCGCAATCATTATCTTCTTCGACGTTATCGCAAACAAATATTACAGTCACGACAGCAGCTCCTAATTTGATTCGACCGCAGCCTTCACCACGTTTTACTTATACCTCTTCAGTGCCGGTCAATTCGATGCCAATTGTTCCAACAACTACTGCCGCAGTCAATACATTGCAGATATCCAATAAAAATCGAACGTCTGAAAAGTAATTATCATTTTTAATTTATAAAGATTTTTTGCAAAATAATAGAATGAAAGAGATTTACTTCTGTCTCGTTTATTTAAAATGACGACGCAATAGTAATAGATTAATTATATATTTTAATTATATTTTATAAACGAGAGAATATTCATCGTAAAAAATGTTACAGAAATGTTTAAAAATCAAAGTGTTTTTGTGCCCCAATTTTGGCTCACTTGTCAGCATATATTAATATGATGACTGTCTCAACGAGACTAAATTTGTGTTATTTAATGCTTATATATTAATACTTAATATATATTGAAAACTAAATCAGTTTTAAGGCTATGACCGTTTAAATTTTTAATGTATTTAATTATTTTCAAAATATATTTATTTATTTCCAGTATATTTCGCTTCAAACATCTAAAAGAGATAATAAAAGTAAAAGTAAAAGCAATAACTTTTTACACTATCATACGAAAATTTTTATAATGTATTATAATCATCGAAAATTCAACGATAGTATTCAAGATATTTATATTCCTATTAAATCAATTATTTCTTATTTTATTTTATATTGAAGTAATTAAATATGTAATTAAATATGTCATTAATAAAGTATTGTCAGTCATGAAATAAAAAGTATAGTTAAATATAATATTTAAAAATAATTAAAAATTAAAAAAAATAATCATTAGTTATCAATTAAATTTTTTCAAAATTAATTTCGAAACCAATTAATAATTTTTTAAAATTATTAACTAAACTATACATTTAGTAGTATTTAATAAATTGTTTTTTATTCATTTTATATAAATAGTTTATTGTTTATCAAATTATGTCAAAAAGTATTGTTATTTAAGAATTGATTATTTGCCAATTTTTATTATCGTTTTGATCGCTTTTTTGTTTCTTTAATTCATTGATCCCTAATTTTATATTTCTTTGAAGTTTAGAAATTTAAACATTCAAACATATGCATTGAGGCGATGCTTTGAATACAATATTCAATACAAGGATCTTTTAAATTCTTTTTATTGTTTAAAAAATCTCATTGAGACTAAATGTTAATTAATTTCATTTGAAATTTGGAAATAAAATAATATTTATACTTAATATTGTTTTAAAATTATTAAATATATTGGAAACGAAGATTTTTCTAAGATTAGCTCACTCTTAAGAGTTATTGTTTTATAAGTTGATATATAGGTACATTTTTCTAATTTAATTGAATTTAACATATTTAATTGAAATGTGATCCTCGACGAGAAAAGAAACAATGACTAAATAGTACTCATTTTAGAGCACTATTTTGTTGCCAAAGATGTCCTTTTTTTGTTGCACACGTTGGCAAATATAAATTGACAAATGTGTGTATACATTAAATACTAAATAGTATATTATTGTTAGAGACATAATCTAATAATATTAAATTTTTCCAATAAATATAACAAATTATAATTTGGCTAACGTTAAGTTTTATGATGCCTAAGAATTTAAGTTAAGTGCGGTTGAATGCAATGTTCACTTATCGAAACATTATGCTTATGGCAGGGACTTGTAAAATGCGTTCACACTATCGAAAAGTTCACTATAACAGGGTTCACTATATCGAACTTTTACTGTAATTGATGGCTAAAACACTAACAATTTTGGTGCACTCATAAATTTTCATTAAGACTTAACACGAATAATAAAGGTTTAATAAACATCAATGAAAATTATTCTTTAATTCTATTTCTATCTAGTTTTATATATTAAATTCCTGTTTCTAGTTATAATTAAACCTAATTTATAGTTTTTGAATCAAAATTTATTTGTTAATTAGTTAATAAAGTAATTTGTTTGGAAATATTTGGCATTTTTTGAATTAAATATATTACGTATTTATACTGTGTGTCGTATTATTTATTCAATTTACAATTCTGTTTAAAAATCATAGGAATATAAAGTATTTTTTGTTTATATTAATAGTACGGTTATGTCAAAAGTGCGACTTTTCAACAGTTGTGCTTTTGAAGCCGAAAATAAGGAAAACCAACCGTTTTCGGCACTCATTAAGCGAGCAATTATATCAAATGAAATTCAATCAACAAGTGCTCCATTAATAGTTGTCAATCATGAATCGGATTCAGACACTGATAGCGACGGAACTATTAATTGGAAAGATTATTACGGCAACGATGAACAAGGTTTGAATTATGAATTAGAAATTAAGTTTTTAGTTTTATTTTACAATTCTTTAGACATTCAATCAAATTGGATAGTTTTAAAATTCTTTCAATAATAAAATAGATTTTCGGTGAATATGTTTAATAATCTTTAAAAATTAACGTATTGAATATTATTGAGTAATAAACTTTTAGTTATAAATTAGCGAAAATGATTATTTTCCAAAAAAATTACAAATTGAAAAATTCTAATGTTTTTTGAATTGTTTCAAATTAAAAAAAAAGAGTTAGTCATTTGTACACTTCAGTACTAAACAAGCAAACATTTTCAACTATTTTTATACTGATTAACTTTCGGAACACTTATGTGAAAATGATATTTTGGCAGACTTCAAGTCAAATGATAATCAAAGTGCAATGAAAATCAGTTTTACAGTGAGATATTTGTTTTCTATTTTAATGAAGCAGTAGAAGAAAACATAAAACGTACTAATTTTGATCTAAATTTAGTAAATTTTTAGCTAAGTTTGTAATTTGTTAAATTAAGGTTTGTAATAAAACACAAAATTCAAATTAGCACGCATTAAGCGCTCATATTTATTATGAAAGCCATTTAATAACTATTAATATCTATAATTAAGTATAATGAGTTCTGTATTGAAATTATGTATAATACTAGTGAATCGAATTATTCGTTTTTATTTTTTAAGTTGTTTTGTATACAATAATAAAACAATTTTAAAATAATTCTAATTTTAATTTTAATGTGTGATTTTTAAAATCGTTTTGAAAAATAATAAACTCCTATTTAAATAACAATTTAAAAGATAAATAAAATAAATCTTCAATAAAATTAAGATTTGAAGAATAAGTTATTTTTTCATTTTGTTATACAAATTTATTTTGTTTTATAATTAAAAGTCAAATATTATTCAAAATTAGAGCTTAAAATTTATTTATTATGATATGTTCCTAATGAGGTTTTACTAATAGTTTTTATTTTAAAAATTATATTTCTTTTGCACTATATTTTGGATTAAAATTTTTAAAATATTACACATTATTTTTGTTGTATTGAAATTAAATGATTATATAATAGAATCGATAATCATTAATATATTAATTTAGATATGTTTAATAATTCATCAAAAATTTTAATAAAAATTTTATTTTTTAAATAAAAATTTACTCATTTAATAGACATAAATTTATTAAGTTATTAATTAATTAAATTAACAAATTAGGACGTATTGCCGCAAAAATTGCTCGAAAAGATTCGTTAGCAATCAAATTGGCTCAAAGGCCTGATAAACAAGAACTTATTGATAAAAACATAATACCAGTTATGTCCGAAAACGAGAGACAGGACACGCGTGAGGCGATCGGCACGAAATTAAATCGAAGGTTAAGCTTAAGACCTACTGCTGAAGAACTGGAACAAAGAAATATTTTAAAACATCAAACACCTGACGAAATGCTTATGGAAAAAGAACAAAAGAAAAGGACTCTAATTAGAAAAGTAATTATAAGTTAAATGTATTGTAATTGTTTGCTGTGATCTACTGTTCTGTTTATTGAATTCGATTACTTTCAGCTTTTTTCGCGATGAAAAAAAATATTTAAAAAATCATCTTTAAATTAGTTATTTTAAGATTAAAAAAATCGAATGATTTAAAATAAGAATATAGAAAAATTTATAATGTTTAAAATAAAAATTAGTTCACTATATTGTACTCAAGATTAGATAATCAATAATCAATAAGATTAGTTGAAACTTTATGAAAAATAGTTGTGCCTAATATTTTATTAAATCAAATAAATATTAGTAAAATTTTAGAAAACTATAAATATATTGAAATTGAAATATCATTGAAAACTAAAAAATACAATGAAAGATTATAATAAATGCTTTTACATTTTAATACAATGTATTTGAAAATAGAATGATTTATGAACTATTTTAAATTAATTAATCAAAAGCATTACTATTAGATCAACAATTGTGTGTTTTGTTTAAACGATTTTATTCAGTCTGAGATCAAGTGTTCACTTAAATTTTCTAAAATCAACTAACATTTTAAACAAAATGCTATTATAAATGAATGAATTTTAATAAAAACAAATCACTGCATATCATTTGCTGTGATTTGTTTTTATTAAAATTATAATAATAATTCAGAAGATAACTATAAAGTTTTAGATTATGTTTACGAATAATTTTTATTGTTTAAGTTGATTTAAATTTTATATAAACCAATTTATATAAAAGATTATTTTATGTACATATGTATATATTTCAACTCTACTAAAATAATTATATTTATTCCAATATAGATTTAAAATATTTTTTATATAAATTCTATATTATATAAAATTGTTTACTAAACCCTCAGAGCTTTGTATTTGCATCAGAGTTTTGCATTTTAAAAATATTTTGTATATACTTGTAGTTAATTATATTAGTTTGCAATAATTTAAAAATATATTTTAAAACTAAATTATTTCTTCTCTATAAACATTTTTGTTTATTTTGATACTTAAAAATCGATTTTTATACTTTATGAATATTTTGTGAATTGAAAAGATTATGTGATAAAATTTAAATTTTACATTAAATGTAAAAAAGATTAAATTAGATTTAATGTAAAATTTTTGGTTCAGAAATTATTTACTTGAAAATTAATATTAAAAAAATTTTCAGAAAATTTCAGAAAATAAATAATTTCTAAAATTAAAATCTTAAAGTGTTTTAAAAATTTTACTTATGAATAAAAGATAATTAAAATTGAATGATCGATAAAAGTTAAATCTAAGAATTTTACTCTCTTAGGTAATATTAAAATCTTCGTGAAAATTAAGAGTTAAAATGCTTGATTGACGGTATATTTGTATTACAGTTGAGTTTCCGTCCAACGATAGAAGAGCTCAAAGAAAGAAAAATCATACGATTTAACGATTATGTGGAAGTAACTCAAGCCAATGACTACGACCGAAGGGCTGATAAGCCATGGACTCGACTCACGCCCAAAGATAAGGTATTTACAGTTCATATTCAAGTTAAACAAAATAATCTATTTTTAATTCAACAAAATTATAGGCAGCCATTAGGAAAGAATTAAATGAATTTAAAAGTATGGAAATGGAAGTTCATGAGGATAGTCGTCATATGACGAGGTAATTAATGCTAACATTAGTTGTTTTTGAAAATATTGTTGAATATCAACTAACAAGTAATTAAGCTTATTTCAAATATTTGAATATTATATTCATTATATTCATTGTTATTCATAACTTAGGTTCCATAGACCGTGACAACCGATGCATTGATGTAAATATGCAATAAGAGACACTTTTACAAAGCACTGTGATTTTATCATTTGTATTAATATTAGCTAAACATCTTTTGATTCATATTTCATTGTTTACAACATTTTAACATTCAATTCACTATGGGATCACATTTTTTAATAAAATAATTATATGTAAGAAAGAAAAGAAAAGAAAATCACAATTTGATGTGCGGGTCACACGTTTGGGTCATGTTTTGTACATTTACACTATGTTCACAATATTTAAATTTTATTACAATTTATAGCAATAAAAAATTGATTTATTATTATTTGCTCGTTTCTGTTAATTAAATCTTAATTATAAGATATAATATTAACTTGTTTTTCCTGATTTTAATTAACATTCCCATCAAAATATGGTTGTAATTAATTAAGTTTAAATATAATAAATTTCCAGAAATGTATTAATTTGTAAAGATTAAAATATGAAATGACAATAAAAATATCTGTATATAAAAAATAGTTTTTGATTTAAATCTATAGGTTTAGATGAGCTTGAATTTGTTTTCGACTCATAGATTAATATCGTATATTAATAATTATATTAATTATTAATATATGACAGACATAAAATTAAATGTGAGTTTATAAACTTTCTTTTAATCTATTAATAAATTAATGAATAAACTGGCTGTGAAAATATTTTTGTAATTTATCGCAATCAAGTTGGATCTTATGTTCAGGAACTTATTATTGAATAAAATTATGCAATCATTTCTTTTATTATCACTACGAGATGCTGGAGTTGAACGAAATACTATCGCTAAATGCTATTTCTTGATCCAATGATTTCTCGATCTTTATAGAATGTTCACAATTGATATTCAACTTAAAATTTGTTTTTTGACTTACAAATCTATTAAAATGGCATCTTTTAGGCAGAATTTTCTCCCAAATTTAATGAATGCGACACTCCGTTTGAATAAAAACAGAAAAATGTTGACAAAATAGTACCCATTTTGGTAGACTTTTTTTTAATGCAAACTTGTCATCTATAGTTCCAAATACTTAAAAAGAATCTCAATATCAATATTTAATCAAATATTTAAATTTTAATTGCCTAAAGTTTATTTTAGAAATCGTACACTTTTATAACAAAAATCAATATGAATTTACAGATAATGAATAGATAAGAATAAACACAGAAATAGACTGAATTACGAATCGGTGAGACCTATGTTTTGCGTGATTTGGCGCTCGATTACGACCTCTTTGTTGTATTTCTTAATTGCGATCGTATTAATGGCCGAACACTCGCAAGTTATGACCTGAAACTTGCACTTTTCTGTGTATCGTTTTAACTGCCGTTTCGTAATGCGATTCACGACTAGTATAACGCGAACCGAAAGCGGAAACGACGACAACAAATCAATGACCGCATCGATTGCTTTCGGGTATACGAGACAGCAATTGGCGTAAATCACGATCAGTTTGAGACGAGTATTGAGCGCTAAATGACTGCGAATCTGACTGTAGAGCGACACCAATAACTGATTCTCGTCTGACGAGGTGTACACCAATACGCCTCTCAAGAGCTCATCGTTTGAGAGTAGTGTCGATAACGACAGCGCATCGAACGCTGCCATTCCGTCGAATATGACGATCGACGGCCAGTCGTCCGCTTCGGTCTCTTCGGTGTCCATATCGGCATCGCTGCGATCGTCGAGAGAGACGAGCAGAGGCTGTGAACACAAGTTGGGCGCACTCTCTTCTAAAATCAATTTACAGGTGTTGTGAATGAAGTGATTGGCGGCGATGAGGTGGCCGTCACTCACGTCGACGACTGTGACGAAGTGCTGCTTATCGATGACGCGCTCGTCGAGTGAGGCGCCGATCGGTCGCAGACGTGAATGCAATTTGAGCGCCGACTCTATCTTCGATTGCATTGCGGGCCACACTCTGTCGCACACTCTGTCACGCACCGCACACTGCAATCACACTTGAATCACACCTCAAATAGAAAATATGAATCATATGCGAGATATGATTAGTAGTTGTCGTTCACACTCTCCGCCAAAATATATGTAATCAATACCGTGAGCTCCTGTATATAAGCCCAGTCTAATGAAAAAATTGAAATTTTGAAAAAAAAATCAATTCTAATCATTAAAACATTATTATTTGAAATTAAAAAATATGCAATTTTTAAAATGTAATAATTTTGATGAAAACCATCAAAATCTTCATGAGATTCTATATAAAAATTTCCAATGCATGAGAAAAACCTAAAATTTGTATTTTCATTAGAGAATTGAATTTCAGTTAATGCTTGCTTTGGATAATTAGACGGTCGGCTCTGTGTGTCTATTT
>JAQIYA010001691.1:0-11841 GCA_034699355.1 Microtritia minima
TTCGATTATAGCAAAATTCGATTATAGCAACTTTTTTCAAATCACCGTTGAGTTGCTATAATCGAATATTTACTGTATTGGTATAGCTTTTAATTGAAATTTGTTTATGTTTATTTTAAATTAAATTATAATTCAAGTTTAAGCTTAACAATAAAATAAACCGCTCTATCACTTATAATATAAGTTAATTTACTAAATTATATTAGTATATTAAATAGTCCCATAATTAATTTATATGCTATTTGCCTTTTTTTATATAAAAAGCTTCAAATTATAAAACATATGAAATATTTATTTAAAATATTAATTTGAAATTATTTAATCTATTTGTAATAATTTTATTAACTCAATCATTTGCAAAATTACTTACGATAAATCGATAGATTAAAATTTCAATAAGAATACTAGAATACTAAATATTTTAAATAAATACTTTGCTTAAGAATTACTTTTAAAAATTCAATTCAATATATTCATGTGATAGTTTAAATACATAGCTTTGAAATATGAATAACAATTTATTTTGAGTGCAATATTTTATTCAGAGCAGAGTTCATATACTGTAAGGAATGTTGAAGATATATCTAAAGCGCGTAAAAAGAAATTTATCAAAAGAGATGCGAAGTTGAATAATAGGTTGGATGCGAACAAATCGAAACAATTGCGATCCCATATGCTTAAAGTTGTTCAAAGATATTCAATAGAATTTTCAATACATGACTATTATAAATGGAAATTTAAGTATTTATAATATTTCACTGCCATAAAAATCTATCCGAACTAAGTTTAGTATTACTTCGATATATTCTCAAAAGAATTATTTATCATCTTTTGTTTGATGCTCTGGATTATTGTTTCCGTTAATCTTCGTATCGTTTTTCACGTTTAAAGTCGCTTTCAGTCATTAATTAAAGAAATAGTTTTAATTTAGTCCACCGAGACTTTAGTGAGATTGAGGCTCGAATATTAAACACTCTATTGATATTCTGTACAAATAAAAATTGGTTCACTAGCAAAGCTTAACCTTTTATAATGTTGATACTCGAGTGTCTGGTGGGACTTTTAATTGGTTTATTCCGGTGATACTCCCTTTGGAATATTCTTTGTTTTAATGAGTTAAAAGCTAAATCGTGTCGAAAGAATGGCACTCTTTCTTTCTTTAACACAGAATGCAAATTATTACTCTAATAGTTATGCGACAAAATAACAAATTAGTAACTTTTATCATTTTTAACCTATTGTGTAATAGCTTTATTGATATTTAGTTAATTGAATCAAAATTAAGACAAAACAGCATATTTAAAGGTCTATGAAATTAATTTTTGCTAACAGTTTGAATAATGGATTAACCATAAAGTTTTTGCGCGAAAATTAAACTTCAATAGCATATCTTTTTTTTTAAAAAATTAAGCTATTTTTAAAAGTAAATTAAATTTACCAGTTATTGTTTCATTCTAATTATTTTGTTTATTAAAATTTACAAATTTTATAATTATTTAAATTTAATATCTTTAAAAGTTTTACATTTGTAGACTAACCTCTGTATAATCTCTAAAAATTAATAAATACAAATCTAAAAAGAGCTAATCTAAATCTAATAATTAATGCTATAAATTTTCAGTATATATTAAATAAATTATTCTTTGATTTATTGAAATGAAATATAAATAATTTATAAAATAACAATAAACTGTAAATATCAAAATATGGTACTCAATCATGATTAGTAATCATTGATTACTATTATAATAACTTTAACAAATAATAATAATAAAATTTTAAAATATATTGAGCTTATCTATCAATGGAAACAATAATTGAAAGGCAATCACTAATTGCCATGTATTGTCTGCGTTTGGCAGCATTTGGCAAATCGATCGCAGTTCGGGCAGAATTGCGGAATTGGCAGGAATGGCAGGATTGGCAGGAATGGCCAATTTGTTATTCTCGTCGTGCTTGAAAGGTGAAACATAAACTGGTGGGGGGTTAGGGTGTAGGGGTAAGTGAAATATATGCAAATAAGTGCATATTAGTTTGGTTGCCTTTTTGCGAGTGCATATAATTGGATCGAGTCGTGCATAGCATTAGAATATACGGCGAGAGCAGTATTTGGCGCGTATGCCAACCATTTTAAGGCCTTCTCATGCAATTGACAATTCAATGAAAATTATATTGAGTTAGATTTAGTGTGAGTCATTGCGAGCTGTATAGCCGTAGAGCCGTATAGCGGTGTATAGCTGTGAGCACTATGTGCTCACCTCATTAAAGCTATGAGCGCACCTGTGACCAGATTGGCCATCACAGTGACATCAGATTGCCATCACTGGCATCACTTTGGACACCGCTCTGATCGTCATCAACATTCTAAACATTCACAACTCTGGTGTTGTGCTAACACACCACGAGTATACCAGTCGAGTATCCAAACAGCGATCCATAGCAGCGATGCCAGCGATGGACTCATATATTTAAAGCACGACTTTCTCTATTAAATTTAAAAATAATAATATGGTGGATGCGAAGTAAAACAGTTTCGTTTTGATCGTAAAATGTGATGCACACAATTTGCTGCATTTCACTCATACTCTTCCCATTTTGACATTTTCCAATTGAATCAGTGGGTAAAGTGAAGCATTATTCACTCATAGAGGAGGAAGAGATGGAAGAGTAGCAGAGAGTGGCAGAGAGAGGAGAGTGAGGAGAGTGAGGACCTATTGCTAGTTCGCAATAGCGCTTAATTCCATTATAAGACATGCAATACATAGTGAATGATGCATATATAAGAGGTAGTGTACACACATTTATATGGAGACCAGATGGTATGCATACAACATTATTAACTCTATATTATAAATTTATGCATCAATTCTGGTCGACACACTTATTCACTCTTATTCTCCAATCTTTACAAAATCCATGTTCAATATTTGCATTCGAGTGTCTCTAACATACCCAACACATACAACGACTGCCACCGACCAAACACTTTCCATTCATACGCAACTCAAGTGGTAGGCAATTATAATATTATGTAGTTATTTCTTTTTATTAGTATTATTGCACAAAATTTAATCACAAATACACCAAAAAATTGTTGTTGACATCGAAAAGTATAAAGAAAACAATTTATAAGATTATTACTAAATGAAGAATAAATGAAAACATTTAAACCAAATAATATAAAACGAATTAAAGTTAAAAATCAAATCATTATTGTCTGTATTATTATATTTTGTGATTCTACCTTTATTTTACAAGATTTTCAAATTGAAAAAACCAAACAAAATTGTTCAGTTTTACATACAATATAATATTAAATATCAATAATGCTTCTCAACAAAATTATATACGAAAAATTGTTTTGAATTTAATTGTATGGCATAATGAATAGTAATATATTCAAAAAATTCTGTACATCTTTATTTGTGAGACAATTTAATTTTAAACATTTTAATGATTCATGTGTTTTGCATTATCATTACAGTACAGTACAATAAAGTTATTTAGAATTTCTCTTTAATTTTTATACATAAGGGATAATTGTGGCACATCTTCATTAATTGAACAGTTTTTAAATAATTATTAATAATTAATTTCGAATAAAAGTGATAAAATTTAGTTGAAAAATGAAATGTAAGAACAGTTTAAGCACCTCAGAGGTATCATTGTTGTGACTCTTATTGAATGAAGTTATAAGAATACAATACATTATAATACAGTATTACAACTTATATGCGATCGTTAAAGAAAATGCTATCAAGCAATCAATATAATCAAATGGTAAGTTAATAACAGTTTTATTTCGCAAACTTCTCCTTTCTCTTCGTTTAATTTCGTTGTAAGTTTGCAAAATTACATATAAGCTATGATTTTAAATGAAGTGATGAGTTTGAAGATTACAGTGTATGCAAATAATGTGCGCTCAAAAACAACATTTGCAATATAATTGAATTGATAAACTTGATCCTCATTTGATCATTTAGTTGATGTAACGATTGACGATCCATATGTTTGGCCATTACATGTCGGCAAAGCAAAAGGATTCATCGCAGCGAAAGGTGAAGCTGACACTATACTACTCATGCCTAGAGAGGTAGAGAAAAATAGAGAAACAGTGTGAGAACATGTTTGCCAATGTTTGGCCATCTATGCCAATGTATGCCATTGCAATACCATTGAACAGTCCAGGAGAACCGGGAACTGCTGTTGTCATGTTATTCGGTGGACTACCATAACCACCATTAATCGTGGCCGCAGTTCCGTTACTGCCGTAAGAACTTCCGCCACTACTGCTATGAGGTGTGGACGCGTTCGAGCCATAGCCCCGACTCGGAGACACACTGCTTGACTGCGCGCGATTGTAATCTGTAATCGTTTAGGAAATGCTAATCTTAGAGATAAATTAAATTATCGCTTTCGATGTGATATGCAATCGACTCTTATGTCAAACTTATGAAGTTATATATTTAAATATTAAAATTAAGAGCTATTAATGAGGAAAGATGTAAGTTTTCTATAAAGGCTATTATAATGCTGTAGAGTACAGTCTACTAATATTTAATTATAACCAAAGACAGTTTTTACTGGAAATACCGAATTGAAAAACGTAGATATCTTTAGTTGTATTATACTAAATAGAAATAAAATATATCTAAATGTATTTAAAGTTCCAGAAATTTCCAAAAGAAAATTCTAAATTTTCTCGAATTTAAAGTTTTTTCAAAAATCAAACAAATTTTTATATGGAAATTACTTGAAAAGTTTAAAACATTTGAAGAGAAAAAATTTATAAAAAAAAACAATTTACAAACTAAAATCGAGTCAAAGAAAAATTTTCCTAAATCTATGTATCAATTACTGCTTTATAATCTTGTGTTTAACAACAAATAAAAAATTATTAAAATAATTTTCCTGTAAAACTATTTTTCTTCCCGTTTCCCGAAAAACTTGGTATTTTCTATTGAAAAAACTGTATTTGATTATAATGTATTGATTCTGCTTTACCATTATAAACATAACAATAAACATGTGGTGCTGATACAGAATTAAATGAGTTCATTCTGTCAAATTTGCATGCATTGGTTTGTAAATTGTTTTGATGATATGATTGCTCTGCGCAGCTAAGCTGACCTGCACTCGCAGCATAGGCAGCATTGAATCCCGCGGACATCGCAGCCGCGGCCGCCGCGTTGTTCAGTGCAGTGGCTGGAGATCGAGGTGTCGGCAAACCTGCCAATTGTGGAGTGTTTCGCGGCATACTGTACAGCGCTTCCGCCAAATCTGCCGCTCTTTTCAGTATTATTTCCTAATTTTATAATATTTTATATTTTATGAATTAATAAATATACTTTTAAATTAATAATTTATAATATAATAAGTTATTATAATGAAAATATAATTAACAATGAAAAAACAAGTAAAAGCTTACTTTTGGAAGCTTTTCTGGGTCTCCGGGATGTCGTGGAATCAGTTTGGCTAATCTCAAAAATCCATGATCAATGGTTGGCTCGTTTAAGGCTAAAATTATTAGTTAAAATATTAAAATTACCTTTGAATTCGGTTAATATTATTATTATCTTATTTTAACATATATTTTCTTAAGTTTATTTTTAAATATTAAAATGTTGTTTCACCCAATATTTTAAAATTTTCAATTTTTAAAATTACAACGCTAAATTTGTGTATAATATTTTTCAACTTGAACCTGAAATTTAACTTTAATGAAGTATTTAAAATCTAGGATGTACTGTATTTTCTAATATGATAAGTTTTAATCAGAGAAAACCTAATATTGCAAAACCATAAGTTAACCTAAAACTTGGGTTTATTGCTTGAACGCCTGATAATTACTTTCTTGTAATTTACATTTATTTATTATTATAAAATTTAAATTTTATAATTATAAATAATATAGCTTTACAGATATATAGCAATGATGTACTGCGCTTATTATATTAAATATCTTGAATTTAATGTTATAAAATTTCTAAAAGTAATAATAACAATATAAAGGCAAACTTACAAACATAAACGAATCTTCCCGGCGCTCCCTTACAGAACTGTTTAGATTTATAAGATAGTGTCACTTCGACGACACCGGGAATATGTCGCGGAGGGGTTTGCACTCTAATTGCGTGCGATGTAATTAACTAAAGCGATAAAAAATAAAAGTGAACGCTAAAGCAAATATAGAGTTGACAATAATCATACCTCACTCCACACTAACATAGTTCCGAACACCACTTGCAGTCCATCAAAGAAATTATCACCAATTAATATAACAGTGGAGCCACCAGTAGTCCAGCCCTCGCTCGGACTGATTGCTTTGATGCATGGCGTGGCTGTAAAGGGAACTGAGACATCAATCAGAATAAATTAGTAATTCAATACAAATATGGAGTATGGGAGAGAATGGGAGAGAATGGGAGACACACTCTCCCATATAACACGAATGCCCATATCTTTTTCCAACAGAACCCCATTGACAGAGTCATTCACTTCTAATTGGAAAACAAGGCACGCTTGTATTGTGTCCTTTTGTGTCCTCAAGGCTCAGCTCATATTACCGCCTGTAAAAAGTTTTCATTCACAAAACTACAATTGACTTGAATTGGTTTTGTCACATTTCTATCTCTTAAAGCCATTTGCCAGAATGCAGATACAATATATATACAATATATATACAATATATTGTATATTGTTTGGAAAGCAATAATGCACACCAGCCTCTATTAATACTATTAGTAACTCTTAAAGTGCAATTTCTTAACTTGGCTTATCAGTTGTATAAACTTATGTGCACTTCTAATAAATAGAAATCCATATATTCTTTCTCTATTCTATATTTACTTCATGAAGAATTTGGCTCAAAGGAATAAAAATATCTATTTATGTTTTTTACGGTAAATAAGTTAAGCAAAAAATTTAGCATTAGATGGAAATCATTATAACAGATTTGAGGATAAATGTGTTTCTATAATGTCTTAAAATGTCTTGAATCAATTGACTTAATGCAAAGCTAGCGATGCATTCGAGGCATTCGAGTCAAAATGATATTTTCTTTTCAAATACTTATAAGCGTACATCTAATATGATTGCTTTATTTTAGTTTACCAAACTTTTTATCTTAAAAATGAATTCATGTATTATTTTGTAATTTGATGCAAAGTATAACATCCAAAATACAATTTCTACGACAAGGCTTGCTCTGAGATGAGAGACTAATACTTTATGGTTGCGTCGCAGCACTTGTATTGGATTGTCCGTTGGGATGATCTCTAGGGATCAGTGCCTGGTATTGCTTGGATGCCTGTAAGGCTAGCTCTGCCAGAATTACTTCTTATATTGTGAACACCGAATTAGAAGTGAACAGCAGCACACATACACTCAAATTATTTACAAGAGACTTATATTGAAACGGTGTGCAGCGATATATGATTTAATTTACAGCACATAAATTAAAATATGGGCAAAAGTAATGGATTGGTGTTACTTGAGTTTAACTCATTTACCTTCTGCTGGATCTAATCTTTTTGCTCGTCTTCCATGTTTTGAATTATTATGTACAAACATATTGTCCGAAACGGCTAACAACGTTCCGTCAACATTGACTTGAGATGATATAACCACCTATAATAACAAACAATTAAAGTTAACATTAGCTTTCAAATACATTAATTACTATTAAATACTTTATTATTTCTCAAATGCACTTTTAGATATTATAGTATTGAATAATTCAGTTTAATATTGTAATAAAGTAGTTTAGCTCATGTGAAACTCAAAATGTTATTTAATTAGGGTAAATAATTTGATCTGAAAAGTATTTAATATTAATTCTTTATTAAAGAATTTAAAAATAGTTTAGAAATGTTTTAATTAAGAATTAATATTAAAATCATAAAATTTTGATATCGATCTTTCGGTTTCGCCTTATTTAATAAACTGAAAACTATATTTAATTTTAAAATTGAAACATATCGAAAGAAATTATATATACAATATAAACATTAACAATACATATTTAGAAACTTAATTGTTTCTAATATTGTATACTGTACTAAAAATCCACTTTTAAAATAAAAGTTTATTCCTTGAAAAATACAAATAGTATTCGAAATAAAATAATCCATAACTCTATTTAAAATTATTTTTTTCTATGCTTTAAATGTTATGCTAGAAAATCTTAGGTATTTCTGAGAATTTTTCTTTTTTTTGAGGATTTGTAAATAAATAAACACATAAAAATGTATAAAAGTATAACTTACAAAACTTATACATTCAAAATAATCATTGTCAGATTTTAGTGGACGCTAAATACCAATTAAAATGTTTCTTTAAATGTTTTTATATGATCACAATAATCACAAAAGCTGTGTGCCATATGTGTGCTCAATAATAAATATTTTAAGTTTAGATTAAAATAAGATTTATGTATAAAATAATTAAAATGATGCTAAGATCAACTTATGATAGTATATAATCTTGTTTTGCTCACTATATTAAAGATTTTCAATGCTAATAAGTTGATAAATATGAAAATGTTAAGTAATCGCATCACACATAATAAGACTTAATCAAATTATATTTTTATAGCTATAACAAGTTTATGATTGATTTTATAAACAAAATTTTATCTCGCATTTAAATTCATAATTTTATTTGAGTCAATTCAGCAAAAAATATTAATTTAAATTTTCAAATAATATCAATAATTACATTATATTAAATAAAAATAGGTAATTTCAAATCTATTCTACAACAAAACTTTTCTACAAATATTTAAAGCGAGTCTTGTCAATGATCATCGTTTGTAATACGTTTGAGTAATTTTTTGAATAGGAATTTGTGAAACGAAAGCGATACACATTCATAAAAGTAACGGGAATTATGTTATCATCACAATCTAAGTGAGCGCCAACAGTAGCAATGATTGGCAATCGCACACTTAAGCAACTTATCTATCCATAAAATGTCAGACTTGATTCTGTTTACACTAAATTCAACAACATATCCACATCCTGTAATTATTTTTCACTTTGGAAAAGCAAATAAAGAGCCAAAAGTGAGATAATGAGCAGCAACTGTAGTTCACATTATTCTTTGACGATTGATGATCACTTAATTTATGCCTTTTTTCATTTTTGAAAGAAAACAGATGAAACCAACTCAAAATAAACAAACTAATAAATTTAAATGATCGTTAAAATTTTGAAAATATAATAACTAATAAAATATAATTTTAAATTATCAATTTTAAAAAATACTTTAACTTAACTAAACACATAATTATAATAACATGTTATTTAGAAAATTCTAATGAATAAGTAACATTTAAATAACTATTTTTGATAGTTTTATAATTTGTTTTTAGTTTTCGAGATTAATATGGAATTCCCTAACATTTAATTGCCTTAAAATAATTATAATAAATTTACAGTGCTTACTAAAATATAAATTATCAGTAATTAAAACACTAATGAAACAAACTTTAAATTTTTACTTATAAAAATATATATTTAGAATAATTATATTTATATAATTATTTAAAAAATTAAGTATTTTAATATATAATAATAATTTAAATTAACAAAATCTATGAAAAATTGTTTGCATAAGTTATTCTAGTTTCACACAAATAAATCAAAATAAATTTAAAATAAACCTGTTATTTTTAAACATAAAATTTCATATAAAAATTACAGCATATAAAAACAGAATTGAAGCAAAACCTTTTAATATATGACTCTCCATTTTCGTCAAATTTTAAAAAATCATCTCATGATATTTTGCTAATTAATTTTATTTACTAATTTCATTATTGTATTAGCAAACTCTAAGCTTAATATATTAATTATATGGCATTTAATTAAGAGTGTGTATATACTGAACATAACTAAAATATGAAGGCATAAAGTAAACAACATCGACTCTAAGTTAGAGTATCCTCTTTTAGAGTTAACAAGCCATCAGAGGGTTAGCATTTTTACTTATGAAAAATGGAGTGACGAAAGCAAACAGAGAACAGCTAAAACTTGACTTATTGGCTAAAAAAATGTTGTAAATAATTCTTTCAAACAATATATACTTAAAATGCTACTGTATATAGTGTTAGATACGAAAGCATTAAATTTGTTGAATATCGTTAATGCCATTTACTATTAAATTCAGCGCATAATGTATTTGATTGTAGAAAAGCCAAAAGTATACAAGCATGACCTCATGGGAACCATGCAATGCATGTTCGTGTGCCATATTATGCAACATTCTTTAGCTTTCTGTTAACTCCGCAAACATCCATATATTCATTGCTATGAATCTAACATCACCTGAATTACAATTGCATCTCAACTTTAAGAAAACCTATACAACAATTGGAAATGTACGATATTTTTCATGGTATATGTGTATATGTGTAAAGTTGTTTTCTTTACAATTCAAGCAAATCTGCATGCAAATGACACGACCGTTGTTTGCAGAGATAGCAATTCATAGCAATTCATTGATGTTCTGCAGCCTCACTGCGACACAACACAACCAAAGATGGCTGTCTCGTGGGATTCAGATATTCTTTCTCAGTTTCTATACCCGCCAGCGTTAGCCGACACTAGAGAAATGCTCGATAAACAGCACTCAAATATAAAAAACACATACACAGTTTGCATTGGCGTTATTTTTCAATTGTTCAGCTTTAATGTTAAAATATTGCTTTGTTTATTAATATACATTTTAAAATTCACGAGTAAAGCACAGAAATTGTAAGAATCAATGATTTTGCAAGTATTGAGGTATTAGGTATTAGCAAAAAGCATTATAATTATTTAACGTGTATTTTTCTTGCTTTTCTCTTTAGTAAACTGTAAGTTAATACTGATGAGCATAAGTATATCACTTGAGAGCTCATGAAAGATAGTGCGATGCAATTGCAAAGAATACCACATTCTTTGTGCTATAGTTAATGATATGCATCTCGAGGGGAAAGACTAGCGCTTGTATTGTATAATACAGTTGACACAAAGCGAAACCCCTATAGGCGTTGGGAAAAATTATTTTTGTAATGTAACTCCATTTTAGAGCTGTTCAAGTTTACACTTCGCATATGAATTCATTCTTGCAAGAAAAATCATCAAAATTCAAGTGCGCTAAGTTTTCTTATCTAATTTTGAAAAACTCTTCTCTTCTCTTCACTCCTGAAGAGCATCACATTCACCATCACATTCATGAAGTGGGAATGAAAACACAAGTAAGGCGTTAAAGCTTATTCACTTTTTATGCCCACAGAGATATAGAGAACGACTGCTAGAAATTCAAAAGTCTTGGCACGAAATTTATATATATTTTTATTCGCTAAGATAAGCACAGGCTATGAGAGTATGAGTTGATTTGATCTCAACTCATGCAATATCATAAATAATAATGAAGTTTCACTCGTTTCATCCATACCTGAAAGCGTCTCATGTCCCGAGGGTTGCCTGCATTCTTCAAACAGTTTTGGTTACATTTTAGAAAGAATTTCAGAAAATACCTGCAAAAGAGTAAAAGAGAGTTAAGCGAGAATCACATTAAGTTAGTTGAGTTTATGCATGAGATGTATGAGTGTTTCTTTAAAGACAAGTAATGTACAAAAATGTACATAAGTGTACATAAATGCGTTTAGTATTTCTATAATGATGTAAGTGTTGTGCCGCTTCAAGCCATTCAATCCCTCGAGTCGTGTTGTTGTATGACAGGGTTACACGTGAGATCGATCCCAAGTGTTTTGCCAAAAGGGTCCCAATGGCATCGTGGCATCACTGCCATCACTGGCATCAATGCCCGCATCGCCAGCATCGCCAGCATTGC
>JAQIYA010001692.1:0-11840 GCA_034699355.1 Microtritia minima
TTCAACAATGTGGTGAATGCGGGATAATGGCGACGCACTTCACGTGGCACTACCGTAACGGGTACACGAGCCACGAGTAAACACACCACACTTCTAGTGATTAAAGCATAGGACTATGATTTAGCATAGGAAACGAGAGTACAGAAAAAATCGACTGTTTTAATTTATCAATTTTAAAATATAAATTTTATAAAAAGATTTGATAATCGATAATCTATAAATCTTTAAAATTGATAATCTATAAATTAGAACCGACTATACTATAGTCATCCCTAATTTGAAAACTTATTTGATAACTTCATCCTAAATTGTTCGAATTAAATATTTTGAAGATAAATGACTTGAATATTTACTTTCAAATGTTAATTTCGAGACTTAATCTGTTAGGAAATTATTTCATTAAAACAAAAAGAGTGCAAGTATTTCGGGCAATATGTGATTAATATTTATTTATGTTATCAAATTAAACAAATTAACTTAACTCAACAAATTTTATTTACCGTTTCGTCTGGCTTTGCATTGCTTGTAATATTATCAAGACTTTTACTAAAGGGTGTAATATTATCTAAATTGTACATGGGTTTATGAAAAACTCAAAATAGTGAATATTGACTTAGTATTACATGTAATACAAAGTATAACGGTATAAATAAGAAACTTTTTAGAAACGAGAGTAAAGAGTTTCTTAAAATCATGTTTCACTTTTAGAAATCAACAAACGGATCGAATATAAATACTCCCACTCCTACTTATATATTAGAAGATTTAACAAACCAGAAAAAAGATAACTCGAACAGCATATGGTTGGCGGTATTACTTGTATCAATATTCGTAATTATTATGAATTTAGCATTTAATAAGCAAATAAAATCAAGGTAATTATTTTATTAATCATTAATTTAACAACAATTATATTTACTATTTATAAAAAATTAAAATTAATCATGTATTCATTATAGTTTTTTGTTATACAGTCTACAAAAGGAATGGAAATTCAAAAAGCAAACCATTTTAATACTAACGAGAAATAAGAATAAGTCAAAAATTCAGAAAGAAATCAAAACTAATTATTAATATAATGTCTATTTGAAACGATTTATATACAATAGACCATAATGTATTGTCATATTTCTATAACACAAATGGCAAGACCTAAAAAGTTGCATTTTTCATATTTTTTTAAAATAATTATTTAAGTTAAACAATTTATAGTCGAAAATTATCGATAATATACAAAACTAAAATCATGAATAGCGTCTTCGCATTTGCTATTAATATATTTAGTAAATCTCGCTGTTTGACTGTCGCGGTAAACAATATTTAAGCAATTACTCAACGGGTCGATAGTCAGCAGCTCTTCGTCTTCATTTTTAGCGATATATGAAATAAAGCCACCATTATCTCGATTAAACTCGTGATCGCAATTGAAATGAATGATAACATCCAAAGCTGAGCCCTCGCGAGTTTCGGCCGCGTTGTCGTGAACTAATGTATAACATGATGAAGACCAGCGACGAATTTCACCTCTGCATCGAGGAATCGGTTCAGTTATATTGCTATTAACCCCTTCGATACAAATAAATAATACAATTTGTTTAGAAAATAATTTCTTTTTTTATTGATATAATACCTTCTTCTTCGTCATCCGAGCTATTGTCGACCATAGCTAACTCATGAAGTTTAAGACCAGTTAAATTTGAAAGTATTAAAAATAAAGCCTCCGAACGAAACAACTCGAAAGCTTCAGAAACAATAGTCGGAACGCTACTCATCGATGCGGTCTCATATTTTCGCTTATTTGGTGGTCTCGTCCACTGCCAGTCAATCGCTTCGCTGTCCTTTAAAGCTCGCGCTAATTCAATATACTTGTCATCACATAAAAAATCTTGAAGAGCTATTTCAGATGACTCGCCAAAGCTTTCTTGTATTTGTAATTGAGTTTCGTCCTGAAGGTATAATGGATTGATCCACGAGCGCAATATTTCTTCGGGCAAATCTCGAGCTTCGCTCACTTGATATTGAAGTTCAATAAAAGGCTTCGGACGAACAATTGGCTCGCCGTGAAACCAGCCATTTATACTCAAACGAATTTTGGAATCGCTTAATATTTCAGACACCTGATGAAATGATTCTGGAGTTACTTCGAAGAAAATGAATGTATTCCATTCAGGTATCAGAGAATTGACAACTCGCGACGGCTCACCATTTTCTATAATATTTATATAAATATTTTCATATTAATAACTTGATTCCACAAAAAAATGTATAGTTTTACTTTGGATTTCAAAGAAATGTTTAACGGTTACAAACTTATTCAAAATTTGCAAATTATGTCAAACATAACTTTTAAGGTCATCTATTTTCTTCTTAAGCCTTACTGTTAGCAGATAATAAGCATAAGGCATGGATCAAATTAAAAATATTATTGAAAATTCTAGAAAATTTAATAGAAATTGAAGTTTCAATTTACTTTAATTAATTATTACTTATTTAACTGTTAATCTATCTTTAACATTAGTTTAAAAATTAATAAAAATATAATAATAAATCAGTATAAATAAGAAAGTAATATTAACTAACGGTCGCATTCAAACATATCCAGTAGTCCGCCATCACTCTTATTCCACTGTTGAACTAAATATAATATAAAAGCAATTCTTCTTCCTTCAAGTTCGTCGTCGTGACACAACAAATAATCTAAATTTATATTAAAATTTATTTGAATTATTAAAACTTATTATGCAGTAATTTTTGAAAAGTAATTAAATTTTCATCAAACCTGCTAAAAATTTAAAAATCAAATTAATATTTAAAGTAATCACATAAATATATATTGTTACTAAAAATAAAGTAAATTTAACATTATCTGTAAATACTTATTTTATATCTTTTAATAGTATCAAAATCATAATCAGCTTTTATGAACTCCAGTTGTATGAACAGACCCTGTTTTGTTGATAGTGATGTTTTTCATTAATTAAATGAAATGCAAAAGTATTTCTGGTAATTATGTGACAATTATTTTGATGAGAAATTTATGAAAATGCAAACTGAATGCACAGAAAATAGATTAAAATTTAATGTAATAATTCAAAACAAATAGAAATTATTTAGTTTTTTTATAATTATTATTATTATTATTAGATTGTTTTGCAAAATCTAATAAATAATAATTTTACTGAATGTGTTACTTAATTATTTTATGATTTAAAAATTTAGTGTTGAACATGTCTGCAAATTAACAGACAAAATGCAATTAAAGTTTCAAATATAAAATTACATGTTTTAAGCTTTTAATTAGACCGATAAAACTGAATTAATATGAAAGTTAAAAAATAAAATAACAACCATTTTGATCATATTTGCTGACATTGATGGCTATGTTGTCGTTGAGAGAGATATTCGTCAATTGACTCATTAACGGAAGAACATTATGGCGGAACAGATGACACAACTGACCAATCGATCCGTCGGTCACGTTATTCAAGTCAATCGATTGTCTCAACCGATACAAGTCATTACTTTTGGCAGTGAAGTCCAATTGCGATATCTCTCGCCTCAAGTGTTGCAAATACTGCTCGTCTACTATAAAATTTGACAGTTTCATCACTTTGAATGGCGTCAGTATGAGCTCCACATCTTTGGCCACTGAACCCAATTCATTGTCGGCGCCGTTTGAGGCGTAATATTCCGATAATTGCGATGCTTTTTGAATATAATTGCTGTTAACGTTTGGCTGAACGAAATCGTATCGCAATTTTTTGCTGCCATCACTCGAAACCATAGACACCCGCTTTGGAGCGCAATTCGCGTCATTCATATTCATTAATAAAAACAATTGTCTAAATTAGATTGAAATTTGTATTTCAAACTAATATCAATAGCGAACCGACTCAACAAAATAACGTAAACAAACACGTGGTCTAACAATAATAATAATTATAGCGGAATATGGACTGTAAGGGACTGTTAGGGACTGTCTGGCAATTGTGCGCAAAACGTGTGCACTAACATATTAAGAGATCGCTTGTGATCAGCGATTCATTAGTTAACATTTCGTTTGTATTCATAAGTGATTATTTATAATATAATCAATCATTTATCAATAACCATAATAATTATGCTAATATTTCAATATATAACTGCCACCATATTTTAGGGAAATATAAAAGCTATCGCTTTCGCTGATAATTTGTTATCGACTATAAAAAAATATCAAAAGTTATTACAATATTTAGGTTTTCCTCTTTCGTCTGAGTTTGGTGTGATTTGAAAGTTAGAGTCAAATCATATTCTTCATAATATGCTGTGTTTTAATAAAAACCTATAATGAACAGCACTACAGAGTGCATGTTCTGCTACAAACATAAAATCAGAACGAACTCCTGCTATAGTGATTCACCTGCACTGACTTGTTCACCATAAAGGACATCGATTGTAATTATAATATACTTTCCACATTTTTATAAAAACTATACATAAATAGTAATTTGTTTAAAGCTTTTAAGCAAAATGCACACTATTTTTAATAACCTTATTTTTATTAATCCATTTTTAAAATATAATTATTGCAATTAAATTTATTTTTTAGATAATACAACATTTTTCTTCTATCAAATAAATATTCAGCTGTTATATTTACAGATGTCTTATTTTTTTCTCATATTTTCGAAAATAAATTTAACATTTGTAGAATTTTATCAAAAATTGAAGCCCAAAAATTTTAAGTTTAATTGAACAATTGTCATGTATTGGATTTATATGCAAATTAAAACACAAATTATTATATGCGAAGTACGATGAGTGCGAAGGTATTTAAATGCGGTAATTTCTATTAAGATGTTGACATATGCTAACAAAGAATTAAAGCAGAGTTTTCAATATGATCTGCAATAAAATAAATATATTGTAACTTAAAAATTTATAATTCAAAATTAAATTCACAAATTAATTCATTAAATAAATCATGATAACATTTAAAACTTACATTAAATTTCATATTATAATATTATATATTGTTATAGATATACTATTATACAGAATTATTAAGTTTAACTTATAAGTTTAATTTCTACTGTTTTCTAATTTTTATATTAAAATTCTTGCAAGTTTACTCAAATTTCTATAATGAAATTCAATTTAATTTCTCTTAACTAATCATAAAATACTGATAAATTTTAATATTCATTAAACATTAAAAACTAATTCAGTTTAATAAATTAGTATATAAATTTCATAATATTTTCCTATAATGAAATTATTTTACATTAAAGTTAATCCAATTAAAAAACACTCAAAATCCGTAATAAACTGTATAATTTAAGCTAATATGTAAATTCAAACAAAACATACCAAATTAGTTTCGTGACGATCACACTATTATCTAATAGGAATTGATTGAATTTAATATGAAAATCTCGAGCGTCATCAAAGCTCTTAAAGTTAGCGATAGCATGCCGTTTGCCATTCGCCAACTCAATGCTGCACGAGTTAATCGGACCAACTGTCTGGCAGAGAGCACTTATGCTGTATTCGTTGGAAGTCGGCGACAGATTCTCAATCAATACAGTTCGTGATTGAGCGCTAAATTTGTTGCTCAATTTATTGAGAAAATTAATTTTATTATTGGCGCGCGAAAAGCGATCGTTTCGGCCATAAGGAGTGCGCGTGTAATTCGATCGCCTGTTGTGTTTGAAGCGATTGGCAAAACTGTGGTTCACTTTCCTCAACTGCTGTTGCCTTATCTTCGCGTCGTTAAACTTTAAGTCTGCAATTTCTAATCTTCGCTCTTCTTTGTGCTGAACTATTTGCTCTCTCTGTTTCTTAATTTCCTCCATTCGTATCAAATACTCGTTATCGACACCGATGGCCACTTCGGCAAAAGCATCGGCAAAGTCATCAGTCTTTCGTTTAGCAGTTGACTTCTCGCCGATTGGCTCGCTTTGGCGCTCAACAGATGTATTCAACACACGTCTCACAACTCGAGACTTGAACGCGATTTGCGGCGAAACCGTTACCTTAATGTTCGTCAAGTCTTCGTTGTCTTCGTCTTCATTGTCGTCGCTTTCAATTAACCTTTTATTGCATATCTGTTGATTGCGGTCAAGCATACGCTCCTCTATCTCGTCGTCAAGTAAAGTGCTTTCTTCCTCGTGAGTGATGTCGTAGTCATCACCGACTGATAAGAGCGTCATAACGTCTTCCTCGTCCCTCACGTCTCTTCAAAACAAAACAACTCATAGTTAGCGCAAATCATAAATGAAATGTACTCACAAATTGTCAGTCATTATAACATTTGTCGGTTAACAAACTCGCTATCGTTTAATGTGCGCAACAACTGATAAGTTATCGCCGACAACGTGACTCACTGTACAGTACTGTATGTGACACTAAATCACAAACGCTGTGAACGCACGAGAGGTCGCTATGTTTGCCTGTTTGTTGTGTTAAGCAATACACGCTAAACAGCGACCAAATATGACACGCATTTTGATTTAATTGCCATCGTTTCACACCATTTTATTATTTGTTGCTTCCAATTCTAATTTATTGAATTCAAATCAATATAAGATTTTGCAAAAGTGACGATTAAGTGAAAGCACAACTAAATATATATTACAAGCGGCAGCTTATGAGTGCGTTTGGCGACACTTAAGCAACACGTTTGGCATCAATTTATGAACAGCTCTGCCGTCAAATGCAACTATACTTAAACTGCAGGTATATTTAAAGTACAGTAATGTAGAAATTTATAAAATTTAATTAAAGTTTAATAACGATTATAAGTCATTAAAATAATAATTTTATTTCAAAATAAAAAAGTACAGTATATGTAATAGTATGAGTGAGATTTATTGAATTACAAAAATATGCATATGTTTAGATACAAAGTTAGATATAAGTATGGATAGCATTGCATTGATTGGTTTGCGAGACGCATAACTGCGGCCAACTATTTGTTTGGCTTGTGATTATAAATATTTGTTTAAGTCGTCCAACGATTTTAAGTAATAGTCGGGTACGCAGAGGTGGTCTTCCGGCTTATCGGAGTTCCTGAAGTTGACCATATCGTCGTAAGTGCCGATTCCCGACTGGACGAACAGGGTTTTCATGCCGTTGTTCTTACCGAACACCATATCAGTGGTGAGTCGGTCGCCGATCATAACAGTCTTTTTCGGGTCGATCTCCGGATGTTGAAAGCGGATTATGTCGAAGAAGTATTTGTACGGCTTTCCCAGCGGTATCGCCTCTTTGCCGGACACGGCCTGAATGGCCGCCACGTAAGCTCCCGGTCCGGGAACCATGACTGCCGGGTCTGGATGTGGAAACGTTTCGTCGGCGTTGGACGCGATGAACAGCACGTCTGGCATTTTGGCGTAAGAGCACGCTTTGGCCAGTTTCGGGAACGATATCTGGTTATCAAAGCCGACCACAACCGCGCCGATGTCGGGGTCGAGTTCGATGTCGCACATGCCGGGCGTCCAATGTCTGGGAGTGAAGTCAGAGCCGACTCCAGTGGAGTCGATTCCCATGTAACTCAACTCATCGCGAATGCCTGACGAGCCGACGACATAGACCTTGCGGTCGAATCCAATCGAGTTGAGGTAAACTGCTGTCGCGTAAGACGTGGGAAACAGTTCGTCCATTTCTGCTTCATAGCCCAATTTGGTGAGCTTTGCCAGAAATTCCTGTCGCGTTTTGGTGCTGTTGTTTGTGGCGAAAGCGATTCCCTTGCCTTTAGCCCTCAGTTTGTTCATAGCTCGGGCCGCGCCCGGAACGGCGTCCTGATTGACCCAAAGCACGCCATCGCAGTCCGATAGGATGAAGTCGAAGCGATTGAGAAACTCTTCCACTCGTTCTTTGCTGTCCAAATTAATGGGAGCCGCGACTGTCTTCTTATTCGTCTTCTTCGCTGTTGTTGTCGAACGGTTGTTCAACTTAAGCGATTCAAAGTTATTCTCGAAGCTTAGAGTAGACATTTTAATTAGTGTTAACTTAGTTACAATTTATTTAGTTTAAATAAAACAAGTCGGTCTAAATGAAAGTTGATAACTTTATTTGGTTACTTAATTTATAAGTCACTTTTTAATTGTGTTGAATATGATTGCGATTCCGATTCCTTATATACAAAATTTTAGTGAGCCTGAAGTACGTGTAAAACTTTCCATCACATGTCAGTGCTCTAAAGGTTTTACTTGCTTTTCCTATTCTCATTAATTTGGTAAAAATGTTAGCTTATCTTATTGATAGAGCGATAAACTTTTAATTTAGAATTGCAATCATGTTTGTTAAAAACAGCTTATTTACAATGTTTTAAACTATTGTGCGATTTTGTTCACGCCTTAAATTTGTGTGAAATAGATTAGAATTAAATTAAGAGATAATTTAAATAATCTTGAATACACGAGTTAAGTGATTGCACGAGTTTTGGCGATATGCCAGAGACTGCTGCTGATTATTGCTTTATTTCTGTTGAAGATAGTTCTTTAACTGCTATACAATAACAAGTAAATAACTTTTTAAATAACTTTTCTTCTTAAAAAATATAAGTTTCGTATATTACTGTAACATTTAAAGCATATATTTGGTGCCATACAGAGTATTTTCTTGCTAATCGCGTTAAATTGGGTCATATTTTTTCCATCCTTTAAAACAAATAAAGTTTGTGTACCCGACTTAGAATTGTGTGGACTATCATAAATAATATTCGTCAAAACAAATTGATATAATTTTAACCGACAAAATGTTTACAAATAATATGTTATTTTACCTTTTAAACAAAAACATAAATGGTTTGGGATCTGATATGAGACTCTTTGAGTTTGAGTACAAAAGAAGTACTCGCACTTCAAATATGATGTTATTGAAACCATAGCTAATTATAATTACACAGAAAACATTATTTTCAATAAAGGGGTAAAACTATGGAATTTATTAGATTCACAATTCCGGGAATCGACAGATTTTAACATCTTTAAAACTAAATAATTACATTTTATTCATTTTATTTAAAATTTATTAAAGACTTTTTGTAAAGAACATCACCATCTCTGGTGAATACTTGACTGAATTTTCTAAACAATGTCTATTTAGTTAATATACTGTATATTTAAAATATATTTTACACAATTATTATATTCCTTAATACTATTAATTGTTTTACAATTAATAATTTATTCTTGAAAAACTATTGATTTGAAGTAATTCATGAAATAACCTATAAACCTATAATTTGTTTTAAAATTATTAGACAATAAAAATTATTCTGTTTAATTTATCAAATTTGCATTTAATTTTGTTATTTATTAATTTTTTTTCTAAATGAAAGAAAATGAGATTAATATTTTTATACTTTAATATTGATTTTTCAAGATATTTATTTGATTTAGCATTAAATTACTTGAGACTTTTCGAATATTGACCCGATTTCATCATCAGTCATATAACTGAATCAATTTGTTGGCAAAAATTATAATTATAATCTCAAATGATTAATTGTATTGTTAAATCAAATGACTGTCTTCTGAAATAAATGTGTAATTACAAAAATATTTCAGACAGACTATAAATAAATGGTTATATTTAATTTTAATAATAAAAGAATTTGTTGTAATAATAATAAAAGAATAAACATTGATCTTCAGAATGAAAACATTAGTGTTTGTCACCTAACTTTAACTGATTCTATCTCAAGCCTTGACGCGGATTTTGATTGAGTATTTTTAATTTAGTAAAGGTTAACATCAAAATGAATTAAAAACAATAAAAACATCCATAAGTTAAAGCTATCAAAGCCATCAAACTCTTTCAACATCCCTATGGACTCCCATTAGCGCACAAGTTTTTATTTATTTTTTTACAAATTTTTAAAGTTTTATCTTTAATTCATCACTTAAGCAATCAATAAGTGATGAGTTGTGGAAAATTTTTGCGAATGATAATTGTATTTGGTTAGCGTTGTATGCAATGGCATGAGTGCTATTCGCGATACACGCGCACAACTTTACTGGTACTCAGCCTCGTGTCAGCCCAAACACACGCCCAGTGCATGTTTTCCCACTTTGCTCAGTATTTATAGCATTCACTTCTCTTCTCAATGTTCATAAACTCGAAGAGTAACTCAAGCTTTATATACGAGTAACGAAATAATATTTTCATTACTTTTAATTAATTCAATTAATTTGCTTTAAGTTCTATAAATAACTTTTTTTTATAACTTAATTGGTATGTATTGAATGTTATAAATTGCAATTCATTATAAATGTTTGATTAAATAAGTGAATTAATGATTGAATATTTGTTTTGAACAGTTGAACGCAAACCACTACAAACCAATGCAAACAATGGCCAAAATGAATGAAATGAACGAAAACGAAATGAATGGCGTGAACAACAACTACGAAAACAGTCTGAACAACCGAAACGCGTCCAACGAGACGCTAGTGATGTCGTACTGTCAGGCGTACGAGAATAAAATGCGAAAATACATGCGAGCCGTGTCTCACATCCCGCCCACGCCTTTCGAGATGAAGTTACGCCACGCAGAAGTCAAAAACGAAATCGTCAAACAGTACAAACTGGTGGTCAACAATAAGCCGCACAGCAGACAACTGGTGTCGAAACTGGAGAACAGGATGGAAAAACTATTCAATCAGTTGCTGTCCGACAACAGCAATGAGTACCACACCTGTCAGGTCGGATTCATAATCGGCTGGAAATGCAATGTCAACAAACCTACGTATAAAGTGGACAAAATTGACGATAGGTTTTAAATTAACAAACTCGCAATTCATTATAAAAAGTACTGCAATAGTGCTAATAATGTAAATTATGAGCCATTTTTCTCAATCATCATCACATTCCTATGTAAAAATTTTTTTACTCAACATTCATTGTATATATAAAACCGAAATAAAATTAATATTAAACGATTTGCTTAAATATGCCTCTAACTTATTGTGGGTTTCATTTTGTTGAGCAAATGATAAAAATTTGCTGCCATTTTTCGAATTCCTTTTTTTATCATTTTCTATATAAAGTATATAACTTTAATATTTGCGCTGATTGTATGATTGTATGAAGTTTCGCATGAATAATAAGTGAACATTCACTGTACACGTGATAGGAAAAAATAGAAATAAATAGAGTTTTTATGTGTTTATATTAAATAACATATTCGGTTTCGATTAACATTTAACGAAATGATCATTTATTTGTATAAAAAATCGTAATTTAAATTAAAAATTTCAAAAACCTATTACAATATTGTTTTGGTAAAAATGGTAAATATTTTTAAAACTTCTAAGATGCATATAAGAATGCTATTTAATAATTAATTTATAAAATCAACATTTATTAAATGCGCTTCTTTTGAAACATAGCGGCATATTTTTATTTATAACGCAAACATAAAAGTTGAATACTTTGAAATGACAATGAAATTCAACAATTTTCAAGTTCATGTTTCTAATGACAAATATCTGTCAGGGATCCGCACGCTCCGAAAGTTTAGGGGGGGGGGTCTGACTATATAGTTTGCCCAAATTTTAGGGGGGGGGGTCAAAACTCATCAGATTTGTGAGACAATTTTTGGGATTTTTAGTCAAAAAAAATTTTTTTTCGAAATTTTTTTCAAAAATTCTTTTTTTGTCTCAAAACCTCAGCATATGTATACTGAATTTTGTCCAAAAATCTTGGTGTAGTCAAAACTCATCGGTTTCGTGAGACAATTTTTTGAATATTTAGATAAAAATGAATTTTTTCCTAAATTTTTTTAAAAATTCATTTTTTTGTCTCAAAACCTAAACATATCTACAATGAAATTTGATTTTTCGAAAATT
>JAQIYA010001693.1:0-11840 GCA_034699355.1 Microtritia minima
TCTGCGCAGGATATACCTGACCGTAACCTTCAACAGCAAATATAGTCATGACTATTTAATAAGATTGCATTCATATTGTCATATAACAATTTTCGTTGGCATATATCCCACACATAAATAACTTTTTGTGATGTAATCCTTTACTATAACTACTATTGTATGCTTTGTTATCGAAACATCTATCAATAGACATACTCTGAAGCGCACGACAAACCATTTTCGCATTTTTTATTTCCAATTGAATAGTGTCTGTTTATTTATCACTACCCGACATATCATTTAAACTCACTTATTTGTAATTGTAAATTATTAGCAATTATTTGCTTACAGTAGATGTATAGTGAGAACTGTTAATTCAGCAAATAATAAATATATTATGCATTAGCTTTTAAATAAGGAATAATTCGCAGAAGATTCTTAACAAGTATTGAGACATTAATTATCGTAATAATAAACAATTCTTGGATTCTAACAATTTCGCAATACTTATGATTTCATTCATTTTCAAATAATTCTTTATGTAATATTTAAATAACGAAGTGCTCAAATTAGAGAGTTATATAATTCTACAAATATTTTGATCTTTAAATTTTAATATATATTCGAAATTCTTAAACAATAAGTCATTAATCAAGAATTCTCATTATAATATGATCGTGATTTTAAACATTTAATCGTCATTACTTGCAGCGTATTTTTAGTTTTATGTTAAATAATTAAAGATGAAATTAAAATTAAAACTAACTAAACCATAAATTTAATTATAAACCATAATACATATTTTAAAAATGGAAAAAAATTAAATTTGTGATCCAATCAAATAAAAAATTGTAAATCCCATCTCAAATCATACCAATTCAAGTAAACTACATTCAGCTAAATCATGTATAGTTTATTAAATTACAGGCTTAAGTACTATTATTTGTACAAATTCTAAATCTAATTTGAAAATCAATTATCAGTTATACTATTAATAATACTTATAAAAATCACGGAAACCAAAACTTAATGAATATCCAAAACCAAAATCAAATTATTTATATAAAATCAAATTCAAGATCACATCATAAATATTAAAGAAATAAGTTATAAATGAAAATCCTTTGCCATATATATATATACTTTGACTTTAAATAACAAATATGGCATTCCTTAAAAATTGTAAATCAATTAACTTATGAAGATTTAAGAATTTAAACAATAAAATAGACAAAATGTTTGTAAAATTGTTTATTTTAAATACGACATACACTTACTATTAAAATAAATTATCTTAAAATTTATAATCAATCTATTATAACGAGAAAAATTTGAATTTCTACTGAAATAAGATGAAATTTTTGTTTAAATAAACTTTCTGTTTGAATTATGGCTTTAATTTCATTAAATACAAACACTTTAAATATATATTGTTTATAGAAATGGAAGGTCTATAGAAACAAACAAAAAGTTTGTCACTATAATTGCTGCAGACATTGCAAAAATGCAGCCATCGTTGAAAGAATACTCATAGCTTAGCAAACTAAATTTATTTACGATAACTAATTAATTTAAGAGTTATATACGATCAGATTTATATTTATAATAGTATCAATTATGAATCAAATTATAATTAAAATTAGTTTAAATTACATATGCATATGTAATATCATTACTATTCATTTATAGATGTTTTTCAATTATTTGCGCCATTCGTGCCATTCGTGGCGTCGATTCACATGACATCGATTGACGCTTAAACTCATCACATCAGCGATCAGTTATGACGTCGAGTGAAGTGTGCTTTAAGTCAATATTTCTTTCGTTTGGTTCTCACGTTTCGGACGTTTTGTCCACTTTTTCGAGACAAACAGTGATTGCAAAATGAATTAACATTAAGACACACATTAGAGTACAGAACGAGAGCCGAAGAGCGAGTTAAGCGAAAATGAATTATTACTTGCGGTTCGCGTTTTACGCGATGACTGGCGTGGCGTTAAGACTGACTTTGAGATTGAGTTCGTATGAGAGCGAAATCTCGAATCGAGTGGAAGTGTCGTCAGCGGTCACGTCGTGGAAGAGAGGTATGACTTGATTTGATTGACTGTGAATTGATTGCTGTCATGTCTGTCATAGCGGTCGAAGGCGTGACTCTCATGAATGGCGGCGTCTCTCCATATATCGGCGACACTTTCCACGAGTCGCCGCTATTTCTTCATTTCTACCACTATTTACTCTCAAATGTCGAACAACTAATACCACATATATTTATCGCTTTCGATATAATAACCTCATTAGTGCTCTGTTTAGTCACTTACGAACAGTTAACTAATTTAATAGCGATGGAACGCGAAAGACTCGACCGCTTATCAAACAAAGAAGACGTTAAAAAGCTTTGCATAGAAACGACTGACATAAACGAGTTATCACTGAAAGTGGCGATCATTTATTTATTGTCTCCATATTCGCTGCTCTCGTGTGTCGGACAGTCCACTAGTGTTTTCACCAACTTTTTAATGGCACTCGTTTTGTACGCCAGTACTAAAGGTTATCGATTGATATCAGCGCTAGTTTTGGCTCTACTCTCTTATCAGTCATTTTACCCCTTAATGATGATAATACCTGTGGTAATGATGATCGAACAGCAAAATCGTTTACACAACAAGAATGGTTTGGTTAACGTTGAATATTCTTCACCGGCGACTCAATTCTCCGCATTCAAAACAATTCTGCTTTATGTGATGTTTGTGTTCTTGTTTTTGATTTTATCGTACTTTTTAATGAATGAAAACTTAAATTTTTTGTGGTCAACGTATGGCTTTTTGTAAGTCTAAACTAATACAAGTCATATAAATTCAAAAAATAATTTCAAAGATTTAATATTAGTCTTTTAATTTTGAAAACCTATCAGATGGACAGTACCTGATCTGACGCCAACTATCGGCATATTCTGGTATTTCTTTACCGAAATGTTTGATCATTTTAGAGATTTCTTTCTGTGGACATTCCAAATAAATGCCTTTATTTATGTGATTCCGTTAGCGTTAACTTTAAGGTATGCTTAATATACTGCGCATTGTTTGGCACTTTTATAATATATATGATTATTTCATTGTTAGGAAAAATGCTTACTTTCTAAGCTTTGTTTTACTTATTATCCTATCATTATTCAAACCATACCCAACTATATCCGATTTCGCTATTTATACTTCACTATTACCTCAATGGACGCATTTATTTTCTCGTAAGTAATTAAATTATGTTCGAAATGAAACAATTTTAATTATCTTAATTTTTATTTTGTTGGTAGACATGAAACAAGGATTAATAATAACCTGTATGTTCATTTCATGCAGTGTTTTAGCGCCAATTCTATGGCATTTGTGGATAATAATGGGAACTGCAAACTCAAATTTTTATTTTGGAGTCACGTTAGCCTATAATACTGCTCAAGTAATATGATATATCGTTCAGTGATTATCGCTATAATTAAATGTTTTCAAATAATTACAGATATTTCTTGTAACTGATTTATTATTTGCGTTCATCAAACGTGAATATTACATCGATAATGGTATTAAAACAGAAGCCGATGGAAAATTGGCGCGATTAGAGCTTTCGTTTTAATTCAATTTAAACTCTCAACAAATTTAAACCACTTTATAATTAAATTATGTAAATAAACGAACAGTAGAATCAGCTCCTGAAGAGAAAATCCAGGGTTGTATTGGATGGAAACAACATTGTGTTACTCCTATATTATTTTGTATGTTATGCCCGCGAAGTATTTTAACGGGTACTATGAGTGGATTTTGAAGCAAATCGCTGTAAACCATTCCGTGAGAAACAATTATACTTCCGTCATCCGATGCAGACGCGAATAATGGGTAGCGATCGTGAAACGCCACACTTCTGATTGCCTTCTTATGATAGCGTAATGTTTTATACGGCTTTGTTGACAAATCGAGATCGAACCACATCAACCTTAAGTCATAACTTCCAACAATAACATTGTCGCCTGCATTTCAAATTAAAATTAATTTGTACTTATCTGTAATAATAACTTATTAAAATTAAATGTTGGTTACCTCCCGGATGTACTGCTAAACTTGATATTTCGTTGCAATTTGCCAATAATTTTTTTGTCATTTCTTGTTTAACTAAGTTATAAACACGAACTGCCTTTTTGGTGGCCACGAAAAAGAATGGCCGCGAAGGATGGAAGAGAACGCACTGAACGATGCCTTTCGATTTACTAAATGGTACCTTCAAATAATTGTACTCATTTAATAGCTTATTTGTTTTCCGTTTGATTGCATACCTGTGAACGTTTTCTAGAGAGTTGGTGTATTATCACCGACTTATTGGCTCCATTGGGCATAACGGAAGCGAAATAATCGCCGCCGTAATGCCAGCAAACCTGCTTTATTTCAAATCTGTGTTTAATGATAATTCGAATGCCATTTTTCCAGTCATCGTTAGCACTATTTTGTTGAACTGTATTCCAATCGACAATTGAATGGTCAGTCGGCGCTTCGGTTAGACCTGCGCTGCTTTCTTCATCTTCCTTTAACGAGGACACAAAAAGCATATCTGTTTCGTTAATTACATATTTGTCACAAATTGAAGGGTTTATTATGTAAAGATCTTTTTCGACAACTACTGCGCACAGGCTTTTCGTCTTATCGGGAGACCAACAAATGCATGTAACGCTGGCATTAAATTTGATTATCCGAACACATCTTCCGGTGAGCACTTCCCAAACACGTAGAGTGCAATCATCACTGCCTGATAGAAGAAATTGTCCCTTTGGCTCAACACTTATACAGCGCACCACGTCTTCATGTCCCTTATAAATAATGGACTGAATGGTGGGGAAGGGCTGTAAGTCGCGCGGTCGCGGAAGCTTCGGTATCAAATCTTCTGGATTTACATTTGCTCTTAATTTTCTCGCTCTCGGACACAAGTATAAGTCAAGACAGCGATCAAATCTTTCTCTAACGAAAGCCGAATAAGCGGGAACTTTTCGCAAAGATGAATACTTTTGAGGAATTATGTTTATACGCCGTTCTTCAGGCTCTTGATCTTCCCATTTCTTCTTTTCTTCATCTGTAAATAAGTACTCCGGCGGAGGATTATATGATTCCTCATGCCCTGGAAGTTTAAGTTTGGGAGCGGGAATGTAACGGTCCAATCGTTTGCTCTTTTCATTTGTCTCTTTTTGCCACAAATCGTGATTGAATTCAAACGGTTGTTCTTTCTTTTTAGGCGGCTTTGGTTTTAATTTAGCCCTTTTGATGGCAGCCACTAATTTACTAATTTTACGCTTCTCGGAAAGAGATGGTATGAAACTTGCTTTCGTTTCTGGTCTGTTGGTCACGGGATGAATCATTTTTTCGTAAGTACAAAAGTCGATAAATGGTTGATACGGATCGTAATCAGGATCAGGAAATTTTCCTCTCTGTACGCGTTGAATGACATCCACGTCGTCATCAGTGAGCACTACGTTTTGAGCGGTCATCTTATCCTTAACTGTCCTCCAATAGTATGGATCATCCATTTTCCTCAAGAACTCGTCCACTTCATCGCCTTTCGGCGGTTTCATTATCTTTTTACCGCTCAGATCGTAACCAATATGAAGATAATCGCTGTACCACTCGTAAGGAATATTACCGATTGTGTTACGCAAGTCCTGCAAAATTAACAAATTATGTCTAATTAATTGAGCGCACAATTGTGTTAAACCTCTTCGTCGGAAGAATCGATTTCGTATTCATCAATATTCGCCACATTTTTGCTTTTACTCTTTGGTTTAATCGTGTGTTTGATTTCAATTTGATTCTCTGTTTTGTTTTCGTTAGAATCACTCAATTCTTCAATTTCATCATTACTTTCATTATTTTCGTCCTCATTATAGCTATCATTTTGCGATTCGTCTTCACTGTTGTCTTTAAGATTTATCTAAAATATAAAATATTTTTAGTAAATAACTTTTATCGCAATAATTGTTAAATAAATACGTTATCATTAAAGCGAAACTGATGTTCATTATCGCTATCCGATGAGTGTCCGTCACTCTCACTCTCATAGTCACTGCTCTCCACATCAGACTCGGACTCGTCATCACTGTTCACAATCTTCACATTCCTTTCAATCGCTTTTCTCTTATTATTTGACTTAATTTGGAGACTATTGTCTTGCGATTTCTTCTTAATCGATGCCATTCTAACGCACAACACATTCATTAAATGCCTTACACTACACGTGCTAAAAGCTAAACATAACGTGAGGCCATCTGTTGGCAGAGAGAAAGCTATCAAAACTCGCGTCTTTCGTGTCCATAATGTTTGTCCGCATTTCGTCGTCAATCGTGCGCAACGTTTGGCCGAAAGGCCAGCAAATTCGTTGTGTGCATAAGTTTAGGCGATATGTGAGACCTTCTGCGGGCGAGCCGTACGAAAGCAAGTTAATTGTGGGTCCGTTTATAAGAGAGAGTCGCAAAAACAAAGAGCCGCGATATCCGGCGGACTTTATTTACCACCATCTCGGCAACACCGATACGGTCAAACCACCGCCAATGACGCTCATACTCATCAAACACGTGGAGGAGTTGGGCGTTCCCGGAGATATCGTGACCGTCGATATATATAGAGCCAGATTTGAACTGCTTTCGGCACAGTTAGCGGTTTACGCCTCGCCTTACAATCTCGAAAAGTATAAACATCTGATCGAATCGGACGATAAGACAGAGAGAGGTCCGTCGTCGGCGTTCGTGATGACCACTTTCCGCAAACTGGCCAAAGAGGTCATACCTGTGGAGATGAACGACTCGGAAGAGTGGACTATAGAGAAGTGGCACATAAGGGTTGCGTTGAGAAAGAAGGGATACGTCGTGCCGATGGACGCCATCGAAATGCCGAAAACGCCGATTTGCGGGCCTGACGTGGACGGACTGCAGGGCAAGGACTTCGCTGTGATTCTCACGCTTAACGGCAAGGAAAAGGTTGCCGTCAGGTGTACTGTTCATCACAAGAATGTTCAGCTTAAGTCGAATTGGTTTCGAGCGCCGAGATTTGCTATTTTGCCCGAAGAGCAGAGCGAGTTGTTGGCCACTATGCCTGTTCAGGAAAGCTTACCCGAAGACGAAGAGGAGGAGGAAGAAGAGTTTGTCTCGTAGTTAATCGTTACATTCATTATTTGTAAATTTAATTTAATTTTAAAATGTATTAATTTTTTAAAGTTTGAATATAATGTTAGAATAAAAAAGATTTCGAAATAAATAAGTTAATCATATCAATGTTATTACTTTTTAATTTGGAAATTGATGAATATTTGGCTACAAAATAGTAAATTTTATCAAATATACAATACATGTATTTCAACATAAATCGAAATCTTTAATATAAACACGAGTTTTTTAGTAGATTTTGACAAAAGCTAACTCATGGATGCGAAATTTGCGTCCGTCCTCACAATTAAGGAAAGCAACTCATCGGTGTTCTGAAAAAGTTTCTATAATCGAATTTTGCTATAAACGAAATGCTTTAACATTATAAAGTCAATCCATGCCTTCAAAATCTGTCCCCAAAATCGAAAATTGCTATAGTCATAGTTGCTATAATCGAAACAATATTGTATTGGCATTAATAGACTTTAAAATACAGAATAAGAACGAAATGCGCTTTCGTATAACACAAATATTATAAACTTTAGTTCAACTTAAGTTAATGTAAAGTTTACTATGATTACAAAAAGAAAGTAAAAACTATACTCCAAACATAGATATGCAATGTATTATACATGTATTGTACATACAGTACAATATATGCATAACGCAGTTACTATATAAAGTATAACTTTATATGTCACTTTATACTTAGCATGTATACTTTTTACTTTCTTTTTGTAATCATAGTGCATATAAAATTATGTTAAAATCAGTTAATTTGTGTGCTTATTCTTGTTTATCACTATTAGTATAAAAAATTCTTATTAAATTAATAATTAATTATGTAATTTAATTTTTAAAAATAGTTCAATTTAATTAATTTATTATTTATATTATACGACATTATTTATGATAGCAAATAAAATATCAAAATCAGATACAGAATCAGATATGTATCCTTAACTAAATAAATTTTTATTTATAATAACAAATAAGAATTAATTTGAAGTTGGCTTACAATGACGACAGCATACGTGTTGGATAGTAAGGAATTAAATAAACGCATAACTTTTGAAAATTTACCCGAAAAATTAATCCTAAGTAAAACTGAACAAAAAATTATATTTGATGTTTATAATGATGCTATCGATGGCAACGGATTGTATGAAATATTTGCAGAAGTTATAGAAGAAGGTCAAACTTATCCGCAACAGACAACTGATAGACCAAGTTTTGACGCTTACTTTGTCACTCACGACTGCTTCGTATTCCGTTTAGCAGATAGTAATCAAACAATTGGAGGATTTTATATAAAAGTTAGTATAAAATGTTGAAATTGTTGAATAAAAATAAAGTTTTTCCAACTAAAGCCAAACTTTCCCGGGAGATCGGCACACATTGCGAATTGTGGACTAATTATCAAAAGGGAATTTCGGGGAAAAGGTTTGGGAGGTTTAATGATGGAGCGATGCGTTGAAATGGCAAAACTGTTACCATACGAAGCACTCTATACTAATCTAGTTTTCGTGACCAACAACGCGAGCATTACTGTCTGTAAAAGATTTGGATTTGTTGAGGTCGGAAGACTTCCAAGAGCTGGAAATTTAAAAGGATTGGGATTTGTTGATGCTTTACAATTATATTGTCCTTTAAAACATGATGAATACAGCAAAATCTAAGATGGTTTGACATACAATGTCTTGCAATTGTTATTTTCGTAAATAATAAAATATTTCTATATAAAATTTTAAATATCCCTTTAAATATCTTTATAATTAAGACAAATATAAAGTTGTGTCGAATATTCTGCATTATTCATAATAGAAATATTTATACATTAAAATAAGTCAATATGTTTATATGATGTAAATATATTTTAATTTTTAGAGATAGTAAACTTGGAAGGAAAAGTAATTATTGACACTTATATTTGTATATTTAAATAATTTCAACGATAATGACTTACTTAGAAATAGCGATAACTATATGACTATTATTATTACCGGCCGTCTGTTCACTCACACAAATTTCTTCGGCTTCTAATACATCCGAATCTATAATAATCACTTCAGAAGAGCCATGAATTGAATTATTGTTAATTAAAACCCTATTATCATTTGGGTTTGAGTTATTATCGTATTGAATAGAATGAGTGGAAGTTAAAAATATTGTTTGAGTGTCATCGATAGCGGTGGGAACTATGAGTTCTTCGCAATGGTTTTGATGAATAACAATCATTTGTTGCATATCGTGTTTGCAGTTGAATGGCTGCGAGTCGTCAGCGTTCGTCTCGTCCGAGTCTTCGCTTTTGATTTGAGAGTCGGCAACAACTGTGGTGTTGTCTTCTTGTTTGTGATATATGGAAGATATCATGCGATCGATTTGGTCGGTCGTGTATATATCACTGTGTCTCTCCTCCATGTGTTTCCTCAGTTCGGTGAACACATTCGTGCCGTAATCACAATGAGTGCAGTTATAGAGATATAAGCCCTTATGTTTCTTAGTGTTGAGCACATGTTTTCGCAGGTTTTCGTGATTATTGCACGAATAGGCACAATAGGGACACTTGAATGGTTTGGAGCCCGTATGGATGCGCAGATGACGGGTCAGGTTCGAGCTCAGGCCCGACGCGTAACTGCAGTGCGGACACGAGAACGGCTTCTCTTTGGTGTGCTTTCGGTAATGCTTTTTGAAAGTCCACTTGGATTTGGCGGTGTATTGACACTGATCACAGGCGTACGGCTTGTCATCGCTGTGCACCTTCTGGTGCTCTAACAGCTGGTGATGGTATAGACAGCAATAGCGACAGCCATCGAAGTCGCACTTGAATTTGCGCGCTTCGCGCGGCAAATGCGTGCGAAACGTGTGCGCTTTCAGCGACTCCTTGTCGTTGAACGCTATGCCGCACACATCGCATAACTGCGACCGCTTCGACCGCTTCGGCCCACACCCGCACACATGTCTCGCCAAACCCTTCTTCGACGCCAAGTGTGTGCCACACGTCGAGCACAAGACCTCTTTAATCGATGGCATCAATTGATGGCAGTCTTGCAAACTTCAATACCATTCCCGACAATACTATTGCATAATAAAACTTGAGTGCCATCTCTTGTCATATCATTATATCAACGATAATAGAAGTGTCGATAAACATAAATTTAATTTTAATAAATTTTAATTTTTAGCTTATTTTGACAAAAGCAAGCTATGGATTTGAGATGTCTGTCTGTCTGTCTGTCTGTCTGTTTGTCTGTCTGTTTGTCTCTCTGTCTGTCCGTCTGTTCCCCCAATGAAGGGAAGGAAACATAACCATAAGTGGGCCAAATTAATTGCCATTTAAATAGAGTTATAACTTGTCCAAAACTTTTACATTAACATACTCATGGATAAATATTTATTATATATGTATATATAGATCCACAATAAAATTGTTGAAAGCATTTAAATTAGCAATTTTTTAAGCTTCAGTAAAATCTGCTCACACTGTCAGTGTCAGTGCTTATATTAAATATTTAAAAGTTAATTAAGCTGAATATATTTAGAAATAATGTTAATTTAAAAGTTGATTTAATTTGGAAAAATTATGATATTATTAACAAATTATGTTAAGTTTATGATCAATTTCATAACGTAATACTTATTTATGTTTTATAATTAGTATCTAAACTTAATTAGAACATCAGGTTTTAAAATAGAAAAAACTGCAACATTACCTTCTAATGATAAAACAAGAACTTAACTTTGAACTAATGTTTAAACATTTCAAAGCTTAAAGCATTTGCTTTTAATTATATATTTTAAAGCAATAGAAGATTTGATTTATATATAATTTTTATCGAGTTTATAATTTAAAATTATAATTTATAAAAACTTTTGTAAATCATTATTATAACTTTAAAGAATAATTAATAGAGAGAGGAAGTTCACATGAAAAATATATTTACTGAGTTATCATAAAGAAAAAACTCTTTCTGTACTTTTATTTATAAATACTAATATTTTAGTATAATTGCATATTTAGGAAATAAAAAATATTTTATATATGAATAAGTATGTAATTAAATATTTGGATCTAAAATAATTAAAATTATAACACTTTTTGAATAAATCAATTACAATTACTTAACAATAATGGGTCGTATTTGACATTATCATTATAAGGGTGGGAACTTTTCTTAGTTAATAATTAACTATAAGTTATAGTCTATAAGAAAATTTAGCTATATTGCGATTTACATTATATTTAATTAATTTTACTTTCAAATTTTTTACTGAATAGTTGTGTATTAAATCTTACTATAGTTATGTATAGATTATTTAAAAATTCGAAAATAGTAAGTAATTAAATTTGTCTTAAATTAAAACAAATGTTTTCAAAAAATTCTAAAATAAGCCCAAAATACAGCAATTTCTTATATAATTGATGGATAGATTAACATATGTTAAGGTTAATATATATTATTAGTTTTCATTAAAAATATAGTTATTTTAATTTTGAATTAAATTACTCATAATTGATATGTTACTTATGTTACTTTTGATATATGTTAAAAAATAAATAAATATTTTCTAGTCAACTAATTTTTAGTCATGATTATTCTTATAGTTAAGTTATAAATAGTGATGAAGATCCCAATGAAAATTTGAGCTTTAAGCTCAAGCTTTTAATCCTTAAGTTAAACTACTTCATCAG
>JAQIYA010001694.1:0-11837 GCA_034699355.1 Microtritia minima
GAATCAAAGAGGATATCAATGGACACAACTTTGTCGCGCACTTTCTTTTCTTTTCTGGAGTGGGAATGAGGTCAGACATTCATCTCAAATCATTAATCTGAGTATTGTCGTCAAAATTCTGAAAAAACTTTTCTCTTTAAACATAACATTTTGAAAGGTTCTCATTCTTAAAAAATAAGAAACAACTGATCTCAATTTTAAATAAGTTTTTCAATGATGAAATATTTTTGCGAAATTAACTAAAGTCAAATAATTTTTCATATTTTTAGTCGAACATAAAATAAAAATAATATATGGTATTATAAAACATTCTTTTGGTGAATAGTTTGTAATACAAAATTTTTATATTACATCTCAATAATCAATAAAATAAGAAAAGAAAATTATATTCATATTAAAGTTATCTGATCAATGAAAATTCTATTTATACAAACCAATCCAATAAAGCCATACGTATTCATACATATTTTACTTATAATTAAATCCATGAGTATGTCTGTCTGTTTGTTTGTCTCGCTATAGACTCAAAATACCCCCATATCGTAGTAAAATAAGGGTAAATAAATTAGAAAATAAGTATTTTTAAGAATAAAATTTTATTGTGATGTTAGTACGCATTCATTAAAATTCATAAACATTTAAAATATCCATAAACAAATTTTATTATAAAAAGTTTTAAAATTTTAGAATCCCTTATTTTATAGAAACTGAGTTTTTAATTTTTAACATTATTAAAATACATGTATACTTCATTTCATATAAATAGTGTTATCATAATGTAAATCTAAATTTACATATTAATAAATTGGCCCCACCCCTCAGGACCATCCACGACCTTTTGACCCGAGATCCCCATTTGATTCAGTCGAACTTAGCTCAACGATATATCACGATAAGGTTTGTGACAATTTTGCGCATTCCGAACTGAACACACCCCCGACCATCTATGTCACCATTCAGACCATGCTTATCACAAATATATATAGGAGTACCGCTGGCCAGTTCTGAATCTATAAAAACACAAACAAACAGACTCGTGTATATTATATATATATATCGTTTGAATTATTTTATAAATTCGAAAAATCAAGTCAATTGAATTTACAAGTAAGCAAGTATGAGCATTCAAATGAGCTGATTTAACATTAATCATATTATTCGTGGGTTACTTAAGCTATCACTAAGTTCGCGATTTATGTATATTATTGTAAAAAGTTTCCCATTGTTAATAAAGAGTATAACTTATATTAATCCATAGTCCAACTTTGATAACGTCAAAACTCTATTTATATGATACTAAATTTGGCCCACTTATGGTTCCTTCCATTCACCGGTAGGGGACAGACGGACGAACAGACAGTCGGATAACTCAAATCCATAAGCAAGCTTTTGTTAAAAACAAAATCAACTAAAACTATCTTTAATTTTGTAACCCTAGTTCACTGACTACTAAAGAAAATAGTATATTATTAAAACTTCTTTTGTTTGAACGATATTTAGCCCGACTCATAGTCGTAAAAATAGATTACCTTTATTTTACATATTTATCTATTATTTATATAGTAATATATATTTTATTCACAAAAAAATAATTTTATTTGTATTAAGCAATCATATAAGAAATCATATAAACACGAAAATAGAAAGAATTTTAATAAAAGTAGGGTTTTAATCAAAATACAATTTTATTATTATATTTAGTTAACAAAAACAATCCAAAGTTTATCCTATTATTTCTTTTGATCAAATTTGAAATGAAAGACTTTCTAATCTAAAATAGTCATAATTCAAATAATCACAAAATTGTATTTAAAAAATTCTAAACCAATTCTGTATTTACAAGAATAAAGTTTATTTTAAATTATATTTTGGAAGAGTGTTTTCAACTTCGAATATCTTTGGCGCTATATATTTAAAATTTGTTAATAAAATATATCTAAAGGAGAGATATATATAAATAAAAGAGATCACAACGATCTTTATAATATCAATATCCTATTCAACTCAAGTTAGTATAAGAATACAAACAGAGCTATAATTGTGATACTTTTAATAGAACAATATTAATATGCATAATATAATTCAACGTTTTATTAGCGACAATTTTTTTAAGCACGAAAATATTGCAAAACACAGAACAAAGAAATAATATTTATGAATTATGTATGCACTTTGTTTAGATTAGCAAACCTGCAAACCTGTAATTTAGTATAGGCTCCAAATAAAGAAAATTATTAACAATAGTGAAATTTGACTTTAAAAATTGCTTTCATAAGTAATATTCTCAATGAAAATATTAGTTTTCAGTAAAAACGAATAGCAAAGACAAACTAAGAAACTATTAATAAAGTTTAGATACACGAAAAAGAAAAAATAATACCACATTCATGTACAATGAAGAAAGAAATTAATTTACAAACTTTTCTTACTATATATAGTATATACATGTATAACAAATGTAAAAAAATTGTGTTCAAATTAATTAAATTCTATTTTTAATTTATTTATTTATATATCAATTTCTCCAAATAAATATTTTATCTATAATATACATTTTATATTTAATATATTTTTCTGGCAAAACATTTTCATTTACAAAAATCCTCTATCGATCGATAATTACAGACAGATTTTTCAGTTCTGGTGTTAAAGGAGGCAATACTAAAGAATAAGAGTTTTCTGTATATATGGCTGATCTGTTGTAAATGTCGCGCCACTAAAGATTAATCACATTTATAACTATAAAATTTAATAATTTCAAAATAAAATTTTTAAATAGCAATTATAAATTTGTAAATCAAATATAACCAAAAATAATGTGTTTATTGATAGAAATCTGCTTCAAATTAATTAAAATAAGAGATTATTTATATAATTAGGAATTACTCGAAATTTGCTATTCGTTAGTAATGCTCGTTAGGCTATGAAGTACCAAATTAAACGGTGTCGCAATTATCTAGACTTCTGTCTGGTATCAAATGTTGAGCCAATTCAGTCTTGACATTACTGCCGCCGTCGCTGCTGTCGACAATATAGGTGACACTCGTGGACCTTTCGCTGGACCTGTGGTGTGGTGTCAAACAGCTATTAATGCCATCTAATTGTATGTACTCCTTGACGATGTGGTTGCGATCGATCAGACCGTGCCGTTCGTCGTCAATCGGATGCGACGGCGAATTGGTATCGTTGTACTGACCCTTCGCTGCGTTCGCCAAATGTTTCATTTGTGGCGCTGACGAGGACGACATCGATGCCGATGACAGTCGAAAGCAGGGCAACACTTGCTTGAATTCTTTGCGAAAGTTTTCGTTAAGCCAGGCGTACAAAAATGGGTTATAACAGGTGGACGACATCGCAACCAAATGACCTGAATATGAATTGGGTTTTATTAATATCAAATTATATTATAATTTGTAAATTCAAATTTTTCTTAAATAAATAAATATAATAAGATTATAAGATAATAAGGTTATATTTATTTATTTAATATAACATTGAAATTAAAATATTTTATATCAAAAATTTTTTTTCACTATTGTTTAAACACCTTATATTTATGAGTATAATCCGAACTCTATGTATTCTCCAAATCACGAATTTATTAATTATAAAGGTTTTTATAAAACCTGTAAGCCTTTACCCTAATATTTAAATTTATATACAAAGAAATTAAGAAAATTTTAAAATCTAGATATTTAATTTTCGGTATATTTTAATTTTATGTTAAATATATAATTTCTGTTCAAAATCTTTATCATTATTTTGTTTTTAAATTTGAAAAATTCAAATATTAAAAAAATGCTTTTAAAAGTAATTATTTAAATCTACTAATATTTTTATAAAGTTTTAATGATATTTATCTAAAAATATAATATTTTTTATATGCATTTAAAAACTTAAATGTAAATTTATTCAAATATGTTTTTACATTTGTCGAAATTATACGTTTTACCGCATGAGAAACTTACTGCTAAAAACGTCGATTTTCAAATTATATCTTTAATTTACTTAAAAGCTTTGGAAAAAACTTTTACATCTAAACTATCTCGAACTCCATTAAGGAGAGAAAGTTATATTGATATTTTTACTCATTTAGTTATCTACACATTTAGAAAGCAAATGATGGCTTCTTTCAATTATGACCAGTTATCGCAGCGCTCGCGCCAATGCTCGACTCACATAAAGATATGAGATAAAAGTTTGCAAAACAAACAAAAATAAACAGTTTATTTATCATAGATATCCAAAATAAAGAATATCTTAAGCGAAATGTAAAACACACAAAAAATGGCAATATCTAGAGTGACACGTGCATTGCTTTCTTCTATATTGGTTGAGACAGACGTACATTAAAATTCCTCTTATGAATAAAAATCATAAATAATTTATAACAAAAGCTTTAAAACGATATCTATTTTGTTAAATTTATTTTCAATATTATGTAAATATTAATGGTTGACTTTTTCTCAAATTCTGTAACCACTTCTTAGTATAAATATTGTTTAACAATTTTATCATTTTAAAATAAAGTTTATTGTAATTTTTTGTTGCTTTAATGACAAGTTTTATAGTATGCAACTGACACAACCTTTGATTTATTTCAGTGAATAAATTATTATTAATTTTATTAGCACTATGCTGTAAATTACGTTTTTAAAATTTGGTACCCTAAATACCCGTTAATAATACTCACCCATGCATAATACGCATTTATGTAGACATTATAAATTTCATAATTTTAACATTTTTATATAGATAATACACATATTATTAATGGAAATTTAGGGAACTATTTGTTTTTAAAATAAATTAAAAACAATATATTTTAGCAATTTAAATATACACATGTATTTCTTTTCAAATTTTATTGACGAAATTATCGAATAAATATTACGATATTTTCTTGAGTTCGAATAAAATATTGTTTGATTTAGATTTTATATGTTGACACTCGAGGCTCGAATTTTAGTTTGTGCTCGAGCGCAGGCCATCACTGATTATGACATTAGTTGCCAAACAGTATATTTAGTATATTCATACACAGATATAATCAACCAAAATCGCGTGTCAAATGGCTTGACGATCACTTACCTAATAGAAAGAAGGCTCTCGAGAATTTCCAACTGGCGGCTGGTATGTAGAAATCTTGAACGAGATTGTGGGTATTCAGCGGCAGCCATGAGATGCCGAAAATAACGACCATCGAGATGAGCATGCGATTGGTTTTTCGCGTGCGCTCTCTTTCCTGTTCCTCCTTTCGGGCCGATTTCGCGCCTGGCATTGAACGCGCCCGAAGCGACAGTTTGCTGCACACTCTTATGTAGCAAAACGATATTATAATAAAAGGTATGGCAAACTGGAGTACGGAAGTGCAGAGACCGAACGCCTTTCGGGACGAGTCGTGCGGCCAGTCCTCGTCGCAGAAGTAGACATCGCTCTCGTCGTTCATTTTGATCATCGTTACGAACAGCCTGTACGGCAGTGTCAGCAGACAGGCCGACGTCCACACTATCACAATGATAATCAGACAGATTTTCATTGGCATTCGGGCTTTGAATGGGTATATGATCACGAAAAATCGGTCGATCGCTATCGACATCAGCGTAAAGGCAGATATATAAACAGACACACCTGTCAATTAAATTTAATTGTCATAAATATGTTATTAAATTAAATTAATAATATAAGTATAAGTGTATTAATTTAAGTATAAGTTTTAAAATAAAAAGTGAGTTAAAGAGAAAAATATCATAAAGTATTTTAATGCGAAAGTCTTAAACTTTTGCATTAAACTTTTAAATTTACATTCCTATTGAACAGATTGCAAAAAGTATTATTTCAATACATTAATTCAGCTCAAATTTTCAACAAAATTATGTAAAAGATTTTGAAAAAGCTTTAAAATTTTTGCAATGTTAATGTGATGAATGCGGAAAACAAGTAAAAACATTATACTAAATCTGGAATAACATTATCGATACCAGAGAAGAAAATAAGTTTGTTTTTTTAAATAATTATTTTTTAGTTTTTATACCTTCATTTTACAAATTTTAGAAATTAATCAAAGTTTAAATTAAATTTCTTAATAACAATTAATTATAATTTACGGTACATTGCATTATAATTAATTACAATATTAAAAAATTTGATATAAGATTAATATACACAAATATATACATTTTTAGTATATTGTTTTAATTAAATTTATTTAACTTCTCAAAAAAAATATTTCGAATCGAATCCAATGTATTCAGAATCGAATACATTGGATTCGATTCTGAATAGTAATAAGACTGAACTTCATACTAAAATTAGTTAACATTAGATAAAAACATGTTATTAATTAAAATTATCCCAAATATACTGTTTTAGCAAATTTCTGATTTATCCATTTATTTCTATACCAAATAAATCGATTTATTTATACCAACAAAATAAGTTAATAAAATTGAATATAGATTAACTCATTTAGTTTGACAAGAAAAAGGACCATTTAATGATGCATTATTAAATTTTATTGTTTATTTATTTAAAATATGGTAACAATATTGTATTTTTAAACTTAGGTAACAATATATGAATACAAACATTTATAATTACTCAAAATTATTATGTTTGAACATATTTAAGTAAAAAATTTATTATTTGTTTTAATAATTACTTTCATAATATTTTCATAAAATCTTTAATCAATCACAGTATTTAAGATTGAATTTTATACCTACACCTGATATAACATATTCAATAAAATATATTCAAACTTACATCTGATTAAAAAACTATTATTATTTACAAAATTTTTAGACATAGTTTTAGTTATATTGAGTTCAACTGCGGCTTTCATGCAGTAAATTCGTGTAATAATATTGTAATAATGTATTATGTATGCACGGATTATATAAAAAATTGTTATTCAGATATATTAAAACAAAAAAAAGTTATGTTAAGTAGACTTATTTGTTTAACATGACTTTTTGTGATTTATTTAATAGAAATCTATTTCGGTTTATGTTTTATTTTATTAGATAATTATGGAATAAGATTAAGCGAAGTGTTGTCAGACTTGGGAGACATCATTAACACAATTCAGTTTATAAACACTATTAACTCTTAAACGCAACGGAGCACTATTATTATAGCCCTATCGGGCTATTATTATTATTTATTATTATTATGTCGTCACCTAAATAGGCATGAAATATGTTCTGCAAAACCAAGATTAAGGCATGGGATGATGGCATTCAGAAAATGTTACGAACATAATAGTGTTTAATAAAGCTATATTAAATGAAAGCATCTCTACTGTTATCTTTTAAATATCGTTTTAAGGTATTATAAATTTAGACGCAAATATTGTTAGCTTCAATGAGGAAGAGTAATACATAATAAAATAATATTTTGCTCACATATTCTGTTGAATTAATTAATTAATTATGCAAAACATAGTATTTCTGTCAATGTTAAGCAAATATTGTTTTACTTGTAATTTAACAGTAAATAATATAACTTATAAAATAAAATTTAATTAATATTAATGCGATAATTATTTAGATAACTATAATATAAAAATTAGCTTAGTTTTATAAACAAATTTTGTCGATGCGTTATTCATAATTTCATTTATTAATTTAAATTTTGAAAAATTAATTTATAAATTATTTAAAATAATGAGCTACTACTAAGAATATATGTTAGTTCTGCTTAAACTTAGTTGTAATTATGACTAAATATTATATTTATAACAATGTTATTATATTAACAAAGAAAAGAATGGCAAATAAATTTCTATATAACACAAAAATAAAAGACTAGTGGGAGAAAGCAATTCGAGGCGTTTAAAACTAAGACAATCGACAAACAAGTAACGATTTGCAGAATTTATAAATAGCAATATATCTTCACAGTATGCTCAGAGATGATAACGTAATCGCTTTGAAAATTTTCTGGAAAAAGTGTGTTATTTCTACTTAAGACTACAATTTCATTGTAAACTTATTGGGATAACTGCGAGACAATGTCTTCAGAAAATGTCGAACTAGAAAAATGCATTACCATAAAAAAATCAAATATTTATTTTTCTTTAACACTAAAATGCATTCAAAAAATTGAGTAATATTTTCCAGTTTGAATTTTTGTTACTATTCTGTACATGAGCTCAAAAAGTTTTCGCAAAACTAAATTGTATTATGCATTATCTTCATTATTAATAAATCGAAAATAATTATGTTAATATCAAATTTAATAAAATTTTAATTATAATGAATTGCTATGAATATTGTGGCAATATGTGACAAACGGTAAAGCTGTTACTGCTTTCAAAACAAAAATATTATAAAATATCCACTTTATTATTTTAATTTAATAATGTCAAAAATAAATTGCTATTTAACCTGAAGTGCTTATATAGTTTATTTTTTTAGCAAACAGCCATTGCGGTTAAAAGATTTTACTCCACGGTTTTATGGTATTTTAATATAATACCAATTGTTTTATTCACATTTGACTAGTCATGATAAAGTGGAAACATTTAGGTAAATGTTTTACATTTACGTGTGGGAATCATATCTAGAAATATTTGTAGTTCAAGATAACGCAGTTTGAATGTTAATTTGATTTTAAGTATACAACTTCAATGTATGTAAAACGTTGTAAATCTAATTTTGTAGGTTTTTAAAATTTTATTAATTATTAAAGCTTATTGTTTTAATTATATTTAAACATAATACATAAAATTATATCATATTTAAATTTGAATTAGTTTTATTAGAATTCTTTAAAGTAACCTCTCATTTATGTTATCTGCCGCTGCATTTTAAAAACACCTTATAAATAGGGATCGGAAAATTCAGTTTAAATTATTTTTAGATTTATGTAAAAAACATCCAAATTAAATGAAAGTATAAAATACAACAAACAGAATTAAGACCATTAAAAAATTATGCATAAATATCCTCTCTCTTAGTTTTACTATATTCTCTTGTTTTAAACCGTTTTCTTCATGTCTAAGGTGAATCTAAAATTAAATTATTATTTCCAATCATATTCATATATCATAAACTGATATGCAAATAATTTGCATAAAATAAATTTAGCTTAAGTTATGAATTAATTTATACTATTTAAAAATATCTAAATATATGGTTTATATAAAATTTTCTTATATGTGAATCTGACATTCGCTGAGCTCGTGTTTTATACTAATTTGGTTCAATTTCTTGGTTTCCCGCTCTTTACAAATACAAGTTCGTGTTTAAATATAGAATGTTAGGCACTTGAAGAGAGTCCTCACAATAGCTTTAATATGGCAGTAAACGTTTATTTATTTACATTTATGAAAACCTTTCAAAATAGTATAGTAGACTATAGACTATGCAATTCTGATAATAGGCAGATGTTAAAGGTTAGCTTTATTTCTATATAATAAATGAAAGAATAAAAACATATCAATTGCAATTCCTTAAATGACATAAGTTTGCGATCGCGTATATAATAATAATAATAATTTACATTTATTTACATGCATTTCACTATTTTATTATTTCATTCTGTTTTGATATATATAAGCACGCAAAACATTTAGCAGTTTTGATAAGTTCTCTCATAGGAATTATTAACAGCTAAATTAAATTTATTTTCAATTTATTCTTATGGAAGTTATATGTATACGCGATATACTGTATATAATATTTATCTCGTTTTAACAAAATAAAAATAGAAAAACTAATATTAAATATATGTTTAATTTTTTTCATGTAAAATTGTGAATTCTCGAGTAAAGATCTTAAATGTTAGCGTCTCGAGGGATAAAAGGTTTGAGAACTTGTTTTGATTTAATTTTTAATTTAACCTCAATTTTACAAAGAATGATGAAAAATAAATATTTTGAGATTTAATATAGTATGGTGTGAGAAATTGATACCTCTTACATTTTTAGTGATAAAAAATAAACGCGTGAACCTAATTAAACAAAATTTGCTACAAATATAGTAAATTTAATTAGCAATAAAACAAAGTATGTTAATCACAGATAGCACTCCATTATCAGCTGCTGTACCAATTTTTGTCTTAAGACTTTTCACAGTGTTTTGGCAGCAGATTTTTTGTGTTTTGCGTATTATATATTAACTATTTTTGTCAAATGCTTATAATTATCATATTTGCAGCCACCCTCTTTGTACAATTAGTTGAAAATAATCCCAAAAATTCTAAATTGGCATTAATTGGGGGACATTTAGTTGGTTAAACTGTTTGGTTACAAATTAATGCCAATAGCTTCATAAATTTAAATTGTATTTCTGGCGGATTACTAACTTCGGCAGATCGGGACATATTTGCCATCATTATGATATAAATAAATGAAATCATTTCATTTAGTTAAACATTTTTAATATAAACCAATTTCTTTAACCGCAAATTCTAGAAAATGCCAAAAAAAATTTCTGACCTCTTCTTCTTTAGTCGCTAACATCGTGGTTATCACAGACATATAAACTCAAATTAATGACTAAATATGACTAATACATGTTAAATAGTATTTAAACATTAAAAACAATAGCAATCAATGTTTAGTTAAATGATTAATTGAGTTTAAATTTAAATCTAATGTTTTTGTTTGACTATTATTTTCAATGAAACTGCCAAAACGCTGTGAAAAGTCTTAAGACAAAAATTGGTACAGCAGCTGATAATGGAGTGCTATCTGTGATTAACATACTTTGTTTTATTGCTAATTAAATTTACTATATTTGTAGCAAATTTTGTTTAATTAGGTTCACGCGTTTATTTTTTATCACTAAAAATGTAAGAGGTATCAATTTCTCACACCATACTATAATACTTTACAAAATTAGATGTAAGCTTGAGTTAATTCTATGAAATATAATTATTGAAAATTATTATAACACAATTTTAAATAACTGTATACTAAATTAAAGTAAATTTTGCGTTTCAAATTTGTTTTTATATTTATTTAAATTTAAGACGGATAAAAATAAATTAAATTTTATATTCCACTGTATTAATGAAGTTTTAATACTTTTTGTGGATTTTGTAAATTTTGCAATTATAGCTAATAAGGCTTAAATATCTAGGCTTAAATAGTATTATTGAGCAATAAATTTATAATATACAGATTATTCAGCAATAGTTAAAAGACTTTTAGATTTTAATTATTTATTAACAATTCTCATAATAAATAAATAAAGCAAATGCTTATTAATACACAATTAATAAGCTCTACTGAATAATCATAATAATTCACTCTGATATGCCTACGGTTTTTGCTCAGTGCGAGGATTTAATCAAATCCTACACACGTGAAAAATTATGCTTATTATTGCTTTACTAAACAATAATCTCATTAATATTATGCCCTTAATCTTCGACAACCTTATCGTATATAAGTTATATCGATTCAAACCTTGAGCGAAGGGAACCAAATGACAGAGAGCCGACCCGAAGATCCATTCCTTGTAAGTCAGCAAATAGAGTGGCGTGAATGGCACGGCAAATATGCAGAGCAATATGTCGGAGAGCGCCAGGTTTGTGATGAACATGTTGGTCACCGTATGCATCGCCGGATTGCGGAGCACGACATAGCAGACCAGAGCGTTGCCGGCGATGCCCAAGAAGAAGATAAGCAGGTATAGACAGTAGAAGAACACTTTGAGCGAAGACATGGACGAGAGGTAATCGTCCGAATCGCTAACGTAGTACATGCCGGCACTGCCGTCGTCGGCACTCGAGTTCGTCTTATTGGTTAAGTCCTTAATGAAGTGCAGTTTGATATTTGTTAAGTTATGACTATATGACTCCATTTATGGCTCAGTGTTGGCTCA
>JAQIYA010001695.1:0-11836 GCA_034699355.1 Microtritia minima
TTTTATGAAATTTAACAAAATTATTTAAAATATTTTCAATGATTATGTTTTTATTTAATTATTAAAAACTTTTGCAGTCACTATAATTTAGAATAAATTAAGTCTATTTAGTTTTTCTATTAAAACCATTGCCTCGAAAGCCTAATGAAAAAGTGAAAACGTATATAAATGTCGACAAACATATTCATAATTCATGCTTGCGTCGCAACTTTAGAATAACAATTATGCCATAATAATAAATCCAATATCACGTCATCTCACTTATATTACTATTGCAAAGTGTACGCCCATTCATTTATTAATTATTTCGATCACCAAAAAAGCATATTTTCCATACAAAAACCTATTAATTTTTCGCTTAATTACAATTAAATTAGTAAAATAAACTAAACACAATTACAGCGTTAGAGCATTAATGAGAACTTGTAATCGGAACACCATTTTTTGTTAGTTTTTGCACACAATTTTTAAGGAAATCTTTTCCGAATAGACTAAATAGCATTTAATTTATTGGTTTACAGGATATTACAGGCAAACATTCAATTGTAAATGCAATTTGCCTTTAATATTGTTTAATATGTTTTTATATGATTTTGTGTTGTAATATCAAACTTATGCATTTGTGATGTCCGACAGAAGTGAGAAAGCCTAATGACTGCCAAAATTGCTTCCAACTGTTTATACTCTAAAGATGTCTTTTAAGATGTACATTAAGGCTAGTATAAAGGGTGTATACTGCAGAATTTAATATAACAAAGTATCGTTGAATAACTTATAATTTAAAATTTAAGAGAGAAAAGAGAAAATTCTCGTAAAAATATAATTGTATAATTAACAGTTATTTCTGAAACGTTATAAAATAATACTTTAGAGAACTTTTTAAATATTTCATTTGGTTTATTTAAAAGAACTAATGTTGAGTTAAAAATTTTAATTTTTAAAAATACAAACACAAAAATATTAGTTTTTGAAACTCTTTTCTCTTAACGATTTAACGAAATAAAGTAACATAAATCCTGAAATATTACCTTTTATTGGACACTTTTTTTTATGTCACACACGTCTAACTGTATAATTTAGACATAAATGTCAAAATTGAAGCATAATTAAGATTTGCTGAATAAAATTAGATATATTTTTAAAAATTAACTGATATATTATTTAAACAAATTTAAAACAATGGCTTAAATAATATGCAATATTTATAATACGAAAAAATATCTAACTATAAATTAATTATATATATGGTCATATAAGTGACACGTGAAAGAGAAAAATATAAAAATTATATTCAATTTTTATAAAGCATATATAATGGCGATGTGAGCCTTGTTAGTGACAGTATTTCTAAAAATTGTTTTTGAATTTTATTGATTAAACGATTAAATATTAACAAAACCTTTACCTACAATTCGAGTTTGTATTTTAGTTTTTAAAATTTATAATTCATATATTCTTATCGATTAATAATTTTTATGTTTGACATCAGCATATTTTTATATTTAAAAATTAAATTTAAAGAACTTTTATTAATTTAAGGTAAATTATAATGCTATAGAATTAAGTGACAAAAATTAAATTTAAAAATATTATATTAAAATGGAATATTAATATCATATATTAAACATTAGATAGAATTAAATGATTGAAAACAATAATTTTATATATTATATTTGTTTAATTGAATAAAATAATGATAAAAATTTTATTTGACCAAAATATTTATACACTAAATTATGCCTTAAAGCTTATTAAATACATCACTAAATTGAATATAAATTTAATTTCAAAACTTTGCATCACAAAGGATTCTTTAAAGTAAATTAGTTAAATTAAAAAATAATAATAGTTATAAAGTAAACATTTCGTAAAAACATTAAAAAAAAAGTTTGCAAACATTAGTGTTTGAGTGCATCATTAGAAGCTTAGAAAATAAATTGAAACTTTGTTATCAACAAACGGAAACAAATTATATCTAATTGAAAAATTTAATCTTATGTCAGACAAATAAATTATTATTTTTAGTTGTCTGTCAACTTATCATTTCATTTATAATAATCAGCTTTGTTTATCGGTTCTGGCTTTATCCTAACATAATGTTTGCTCTGCATAATGCGATTAATATTGTTCAACAAGTAAACAAAATATACAATAATTTCATAATCAATTTATGTCTTATATCAAATTAATTTAAGTGAACATTTCATTTTAATGTAAATAAGTTTTAATTTATTTTTAAACTCTTGTAATAAATAAATTGTGTTTATAAATATTTTAAAAATATTTTATAAACTTATGAATGAATTAAGTTATTAATCGTTTAATTAATAAGAATCTATACATTAATGATTAAAAATCTATTTATCAAAATAATTTTAAATAATAATTGATATTATATTTAAAAGTAAAATATTATTTATTAACATTTGGATCAAAATTTATTATTCTATAGTTATTGTAATTTATTTGTTGCGCGACTAAATTATTAATGAATCGGAATAATTATAAAGATAAGTTTATTTAATATTTACTGAAATGCATGCTCGACGCTATGCTCTACGCTTTCATTGACATCAATGAATACAGTTATGGGCTTTAATTTATTCATAAATGCTTTATATGCGCACAATAACTGTTGGGATGCAATGTTATATAATGTTATATCAATATATATATTATAGTTGGAATAATTTTATTTCTAATGTTTTGATTCATAATTTAATTCGAGTTATATTAATTTATGATAAATATAGAGAACCAATGAATAACATATTTATTATATTTTCTATTTTAATAATAATGACTTCTCTTAAATAAATTATCTTAACTTTGAATTTAATTATATTAAATATAATATAATAATATATAAATGGCTTTATAATGCGTTTGAATTGACATTAAATCCGTTAAATGCATGCAAAAATGAGTTTAAAATAATGGCTTTTTATTTTATCTTTTAAATTATCATTCATTTTGTTTATATATCTTTTAAAACTAATTAAATGATAAGTTAACTTATTAAGAGTATTGATTTTAAAATATATTCTAATATGTTGTTTTGAAACTAAATAATCATAATTTTATTATAATTTATCAAATGAGAAAAAAATAAAATGATTAAATAAACGGATCGTTTTACAAATATTGATAGAAATCTTATTCTTTTACTGATAATATTTAAATGTATAGAATAGTAGTTTATAGTTCTTGTATGCGAGTTCTTATGTGTTTCGAATAATAAATCACCAGAAAGTAATTTATCACTACAAGCATGGCATATGTCTTATATATGTCTACCTTATATGTCAGAGTTTTAGTTTAAAAGGTTTTTTTCTCGACTATTTAGCTATTTGTTAAATATCTTCTTGACTGTATTCAGATTTTCATTTCTGTTATATAAACCTCTCTCATAAATTATTTTTATTTTATTTTATAGGATTAAAAAAATAAAATAAAATCTTACGTCAAAGAAAGTGCATTTATTTCATTCATTTAAAAAAATCAATCAAACGTACAGTAAATACTGTTGTTTCCATAAAATATACTTTATTTAAATGGCAATGTTTTTATTAGAATATTCAAATTACTTTTCTTTGATTAAGTTGTCAAATCATTTATTGTACAAATACCAAAAAAATCAATTTCGATTAAAGGATTTTTATTTGACTTATACCTTAGTTTAGTAGGAATTTGACATTAACTAAGTTTTGAAAAGACTTTAAGATCATAGGATCAGTGCATTACAAGCGAACTCGTTATTCTGAGACGTCGTTTGTCTCAATGCTGTCAATTAAATGAAATTAATTGAATTGTATTGAATATAGTGACCAAAGTGGACACCCGAGCGGTATCGCACACCGAACACGGCGATTACGTGCACATCCTGCGAGTGGCGTACACGAAGCCGTTCGAGCCCGACGTGGACCACAACTCTGGTCCGCCACCACCGGCGCCAATCTATCTCTCTTCCAAAGTATTTCTCATCACCAAAAACGAAGTGCTCGACGACGTTCACCACCGCATCAATAGCTGGATTAAGGAGGCGTCACAAGTGGAGGAGCGCTTCAAGTCGCGACTGTTAAGTGCCGAAACGGTGGAAGTGTTTGCCAAAGACGGCGCTGAGAGCAATCTGGAGAAAGCGCTCGAACAGACGTTTCAGTGCAATCGACTCGGCTCTATGAACACGTTAGCCTTCAGCGCCATTCGCATCTATTTCGACGTCGGCTTCTACGGCCGCAACCGCAGCATGTCTACCATGCCGGGCGTGTCCAGTCTGGCCAAGAACTCCGACGACAGCGCCACTCCGAAGGCCGAAATGCGACACAGATCCACATCGTGTGCGTGTATGTAAAACGCTTGAGTGGAGGCCCCGATCGGCCGATCGATGGCTTTGAGAAATTCAATTCAGTTAACAGCGAAGTTGATTTCACTGCTCTCTCTATATAAATATTTTTTTTTCGATACGACGTATATTTTCAAAAAACAACAGCAAAGCGAAAATCAATGACTTCTTCAATAATCAAAGACACGCAAAATAATTTTTTTCCAAATAGATTTTCTACACGAAAACAAAATACAAACATTGAAATGATGTATATATATATTTAATTTGTATAAATTACTTATTGTGAATTGTCTACTATTGTGAGACAATTTTGTTTATACTTCAAACAATCTTCCAAAACAAATGATATCTTTCATGAAAAAATTCCATTTTTGTTATCACTTGCCGAACACTGAGAACACATAATTGAGATCGTCATCAAAATTCGTCTTTTGCTTTCATTTTTTTTATGTATATATAAATAGTTTGCGAAAGTATTTTTTAAGTTTTTTGTTTTAATATCTTATATTTATTTTTATTTTATAACTATTGACATGTTTTTACTCTGCAGGTGTGCCTCAATATAATTGATTTAAATTATCGGTAAAACTAAAACTTCTACCAATCGATAATCAAATTTTTGTAAAATTAAGAACAATTTCACTAAATTTCGAAAAGCCTTGATATTCAACTAAATGTAAGTTATATTTGATTGTTATCAAAACATGAGAGTTATGTATAGAATGAAAATATATCAAAAACTCATCTAAAATACTATTGAGTATTGTTATAATAAACAATAAATAATTTTTTATTAACCTATATTGAGGTGACATTATATTGATCGATATCACACTGAGAATGAATTGAAATTATTATCATTTACAAAACGCTAATCCATTATTTCTACAATAAATTAACAATGAATTTATTACATTAATTAAATTATGTTAAATCTTTTTTAAATTCAATTATTTATAGATCAAAGTTTTATATTTTAAGTTTTACAAATAAGCTCTCTTAAAATATTGATTTTGTTTATTTAATCACATTTTTATTAATAAAAGTCAAGCTATCTTTTATTCGCATATTATATTAAGTATATATTAAATTTATTTGGAAATTTATATTTGGTATATTCATAAAATTCAATTCACATATTTGTCTTATAAATTAAACTTAAATTGTGTACTAAGTATTGTTATATCTTCTTAATAATTGTTTTATTAATTATATGATTATATTAATAAAAGTATATATATATGACTTATATATATATTTATATAGCATTAATGCATAAGTTGGCCAATTATTCATGTTTTCAATATGATTATATTATATTTTTAATTATAATTTATAAAAGGCGTTGTGTTGTGTTAGCTATGAAAATTGAAATCACTCAAAGGAGTGTAACTGTCATCCATGGCATTGCACTGACATATATGGCCAGTAATTGTGTCCTCTAATTAGATTGCCTAATATGTTGGCTAATGTTAGCATTTATCGATGATTTCATGTGAAAAAAAGTTAACATTTAAATGTTTAATCTATTAGCGTAAAATTTAATATTGATATTAAGATTAAATCAATAATGTTATTAATATATCATTAGTGTAACTAAAATGTTTAAAAAAGTTTTAGATATTATAGTATAAAATCGTATATGTAAAGAGTATACCGTTTTAAGGACTTAGATCTAACAAACTAATGATATCAAAATATTTGAAAAATTAAAGATTAAAATGTTAAATACCAAATATTCAGATAGGAATAATTTGTAAGCATAAGTTGTGTCGAACATTGCCTAAATAATTATCATTAAATATGAATTTGAATTTTCCAACACATTAAACTTAAATAACGATACATATCCTCCCAAACTTTATTATGTATGTTACAATGAATTTATAAAAAAAAAGCTTAACGTATACTGTATTTCGCTTATGAGTTTGAAAAAATTAAGTGCTAAATCCTGTTAATATAGTTTGTTATTATATTTAATAATATTATATTAAAATACTTAATTATTATAAATATTTGTTTTACTTGAAGTAAATTATTAATTATTTAGGCTGTATTAGTTGACATAATTTCATGTTATTTTATCAATAATTAAAGATATTGTGATCTCGAAGAATAGCGTAATAACTAATATATGACAGCATTTAAAAATCAAATGCACTCATATCTGAATGTATTGAAAAATTATCGCCTTTTGATATGTCTGTGGTTATTGATGACAAATTTAAAGTTTCATAAAAATTTAAGAAAATATTTCAATGTTAAATTGTGGATAACTGTCTAATACTTCATTTTATTAATATATATAATTCACTTGTTATTATAGTAAGGCAGCTCTTTGTAATTTTTTTTGTACTGTTATTAAGAGTAATTATTGTATTAATTATCATAAATGAAATTAATTAAATGAAATGTGACAGAAATAGTTCATAAAAGCTTAAAATAAATTATCGTATAGTTTATTTTAATGTCTATATAATCAAAAAAAAAATTGATTTCGGCTAAATTTAAATTTTCGATAATCCATTAAAGCTAATAGTCTTAATACACAATAATAATAATAATAATGGAAAATAATGAATTTTTATATTTTAATTATTGAATAAATTTTGCGTAATTATAAATTAATTTTGTTTTTCCTCAGTTTTATATAATTTAATTTTTAAACTAACTTATTAACTGCTAATTACTTATTAACTTATCTAAAAATGATTTTAATGGTAAATGACAGGTCTTAACGAGTAAGCATCACAAGCTTAAATATTCACTATACAGAGATTTACAAGTAAAGCGTTCAGTTTATTGAGGTGTATATTTTAAACTACAGCGATATTCTGTGACTAAATATAAAATTTAAGGATCTTTATATCGATATTTTTATCTATCAAAGCAAAAGTACAACCGAATCATATAATATACTAATATATTAATGTTTAAAGATTTAGTCTTCAATTATAGCACTGTACTAAAGCTTTAAATTCATGCTTAATCTTAATCTTATATAATATTTATAATAACAACCTTTTCAATTCATCAATTTCTTCCTCGAAAAATTAAAGGCTGCCGAACTCTGATTGTAGACATTGTTTTTATCATATTGTATGGCATAGATTCTGTAATAATAAGAGATAATATTAAAACTTATTAAAAAAAACGCTAAAGAGTCAAAATATGTTTTTAAATGCTATTAATACTACAAATTAAAGCCGTACAGTTTGAACGCCACAAAGCCGTACGCGTAATACGGCGGCAGCACATCGAACACGAACGCCATCCGACCCGACATCGATGTCCACCCGTGATTGCAATTCTAGTTTCACAATTGTGATTATAAAAAAATAATATGTTAACAAATAAAAACAAATTTTGATACCCTTAGTAGTTGTGGACTAATTTTTTGCAAAAAGAGATACTTTTGTAATAATAATTCTTTAATACTCATAACTTTAGTTTAGTTTAGTTTCAACAGATCTGAAAAACAAAAAATTAATATAATTTCTGATATAATTAGTAAAACAAAACTCACAAAACTTTTGCTGCACTTCTCCGATATCTGGTATTTATTTTGATTTTAAATTAATCATTTAAATCTGTAATTTTCTTACTTATAATAAATTCAAAATAATATTCAACACTACTTTTCTATATTATTTTCTACTGTATATTCATTTTAAGCAACTAATACTAACCTTAAATTTCAACTTAAATGACATCTTTGGAACAAATACATTACACTTAATGCTCGCTTAATGTGTTAATAAAATTTGGAAAATATTTTTTCAAATAATACATAAAATTAAGTTATAAATACTGACCTGAAATCTGCGTATAAAGTCAGAGCTGAGAATCATGTAATACGGCTGAAGAAGTCCTATTCGGCCGGCTATCGGAAACGCGACCGACAGACCAAACCAGTAACGCGTAAATTGCGGTAAATTTAGAAACGAGTTGAGCGCTAATCACTTATAATCAGGAATTTGTTTGGAAACAGCATTTAACTGGAATTCATATTTTTTAAAATAAAAGATTTGAAACTGAAATAAAAACACACTTTAAACTATTTATTTTTTAAAACTTAATTAAAATAAAACTGAAACACAATATTGAGTACATTAACTTTGATTGCATTTCAATCATTTAAATGATTACAGTATTAAAGTATTATAAAAATATTAAATTCTAAAATATTTAATTTGAGCACAACATGTTATTTAAATTGTAAAGACACGTAAAATGATGGCAAGCGTTGAATGCGATTTTAAAATAATTAATAAGCAGATTTGATATTGAGTTTGAGATTTTTCGGCAAACCATTATCGATTGACTTGTAATAAGAAATCAGACTTTTAAACTCTTCTCTGCGCTCAACATCTTCAGTCGATAGCCTGGCGTTTAGCGAGTAATTAGATTTTGGATTACTATTCGCGCGCGAAATAAAAGCCTCTATTGTTGTTTCGCTTAGATTTTCAAGATTTTGCAAATTAATTTTTGCGAGACGAACGCATTTCGTGATGAAATCATGTAAAGCGATGTCTGTTATGGTCAACTTTCTGACGCTAAATGAGACTGAAATTAAATCTAATTTATTGAGTTCTGTGAGAATGTTGTCATCAATAACGCCATTCGGATAGTAGAAACTAATTGAACGCAAATTCGGCGCAAATGATTGAATGCCATCGAGAATGACTTCGGAGATAAAGCAGCGCAGATGCAGGTCAACCAATTGCGGACAACTCGGCAGGTTTTGAAAGTCATTGGCGAGCGGATAAATCGTAAATATAATTCTTAAAAGGCTAAGTCTTTTACAGCGCGACAAATGCGTAAACATATCGATATTTGTGGTCAGCGATGGCATTCTCGAAGTCATTGACAAATCTAAATCCATTTTCTCTATTCTGTTCGCGAATTGATCGGCAAATAATTTGAAATCAGTTTTACTATCAAATGAAGCGCTAATAGTATTCAATTTGGGCAAAAGAGTGACACTCTTGCCATCACTCAAACAGTGGCTTAACTTTATTCCGTGGCATTTAATCAAATTAGGAGTTAAGGGAAGCAGCGATTGAATGCACTCCTTATTTAAACTTTTTAATGAAATACTTCTTAAACTCTGTCCGAATTTCTTGCCAAATAATTGCCACGTGTTTCTTAACTGTACAAATAGAATATCAGAGAATATCAATTCGAATAACCAATTGTCTCCAAACGTAAATGAGGTTAAATGAGAGCAATTCTCGATAATAGTGGCCATTATTTTACACGTCATATCATCAATCAGATCGAAGTCATTGAAACCAATTTCAATACTAGTAATTGCTTTGCATTTAACGACTAATTGGTTGAGAATATCGTATCGATTATCACTCAATTTTGCCATCAATTTATTCTCAAATTTCAATTCTTCTTTAGAGTTATTTCGTCTCAATAAGAGTGTATTTTGTTTACTAAATAGACATCTCTTAAACTGTTTAGAAACGCATTCGCAGTCCAAACACATCTCTAATGATACATAGCGTAATAACTCTTCACACAAGTCATCACCAAAGCGGTCGAACGAGTCTCGAATAACCACACGATTTGTATTTATTGCTATTCACCAAAATTGCGATCACTTTTAATTCTAAATCAACACAACATATGCGCGCATAGCGTGTGCTGTCATCGCAATGCTTTTCATACCTGCATGAGTGTCCGCCTTATCGTCCGTCTCTCCGCTCTTTTCACGCGTCGGTCGCACTCTATTCACGCGTGCCGTCGGCTCTCCGTTGTCCTCTTTTAAATCATAATCTTTACCGCTTCGCGTCGGCATTGTATGGCTCTCTCGTTGGCACGCGTTGGCAATGCTTTAACAAACAGTAAGTGTGAGAGTATTACGTCGACTGAGACTGTAATGCTCACAACATTTATCTCCAACTCTGAGATTTTTACTGTATTATAAATGACACACTTTTTGTGCGCATTATTCAAATACAAACACGAAATATAGAGACACAATTTAAAAATGAAGTGTCAAATTAAAGCAAACAAAATGTTTTAATACTTTAATGACACAACACCTTCAGAGTAAAATTGCAGACAATAGTTAAGAGATAACCATTAAGCATATAATAACGTATTTTGAGTTTTAATTTATTATAGATTTATTATAAAAATCTTGAAAAGTTTCATTTAACCAAATAATATTTAAATTTCAATAAAGTTTTAAAGATTTTTTATTATAATATTTTATTTGTATTTATACAAAAAAAAAGAAAGATATAAAAGTATCAAAAAGTGAACAAATATCTAATAGAAAAATTTAAAACATTTATTGAGTGCAGTTTTCTTTAATATTTTAAAAGGTAAATAGTATTTTGTACGAACAAATAGTCCAAAACCATAAAATCATATGATATCAAATAGTATGGTATTAATTTAATTTTACAAAATTTAAATAAGTTACTAATTGAATATAAAATTTATGTATTTTAATATAAACAGGTGTATTAAAAATGCTCTAAAAATATTAATCGTCAAACATTTCGAGTGATTTAACATTTCCAATGTTAGATACAGTGACACTCCTAAGACTGCGCGATCGTTCAAAGAGGGACGGGTCGGTGTAAATCGGTTCACTCGGATCGTCAAACTTCTGGTGCGTCGAAACGGCTTGAGAGGGACGGTATGGCGGAACGTAAAAGTTACCATTAGATGATTGTTTGCCGTTTGACGATACAAACTCCACTTGTTTTATGGACTAAATTAAATTGTTTGAAACGACATCATTAATTAATTTAAGCTATTGATATAAACGAATATCTTAACCACGATTTAACTTACGGCGCATTTAGTTTTTTTAAAGTACAAAATAGAGGTGAGCGCGCAAATGATGAACAGAATAGAGGAGAGAATAGTGGTGGCAGTGATGAGCACATAATATCCGGACTCAGCGACACATATCTTCACGGGTGACTTTGTCTTAACGGCCGCCGGCTTATTGTCGACACTCGGAATGTCAGCCCTCGACAAATAGACGCGTAATAATTCGTGAACCTCTTCCTCCTCATCATTATTGGTGCTATTTTTCGAGCCATTCTGCTTCGAGTCTTTCGACTTTTTTCCCGCTTTTGGCGCGTTTGAAACCACTGCCGCCCTCTTCTTTCGTCCCCACGACGGGAACGATCCCGGACCGCGTCCCCTATCCGTGCAGATCACCTATGATTAGACATGAACTTAGTCATTGTTATAATTAATTAGGCTGATGAGTGGCGGACCGGCTCGCACGGTCCTCTGCACGTCTTGACGGTGGCCTGAAATACGAGAAAGTTTGAATCTGGTATTTTGAACGCGTAAAATTCCGCTTCCAGTCCGCCATCTGGAGTCTTATGCAGCTCAGGAAACACGTACAGATCAACGGGACATCTAGTATTGGGCGAAATCAATTGCAACTAACTTTCGTAACGCAATTAATATTGAAAAGTTAGATATCAATCGTTACCCTCTCGAGTCGAC
>JAQIYA010001696.1:0-11833 GCA_034699355.1 Microtritia minima
TTGACCAAAATTAGTTGCCGAATGTATGCTTAAAGTAAGCAAATAGTAAAGTATTGTTAAAGAGATAGTCTAATAATGTTTTTAAAAATATTTTATAACAATATTTTTTGCAACTAAAAATTTAAAGCGCGAAGCGTAGCTGAGCGCTTACGGACATAATTTAAAGAAAATTCTCCCTAACATTATATGTACCACTAGTTTATACCTAAAACCTCATTTTAGTCATTTTCATTTCATATTTCATCTAAATTCACAATTTTTCCTTTATTGTCCCAATTTTGAACATTTTCTCACCACAATGTTTGAGGTCTGGTTATCTCTAGCATTGTAAACATCTCTATAAAATAAATCTTAATATTTCAATATATGTTTGATTCCATTTTGTAAATAAATTTAAAAATATAGCATTTATTGAAAAAATTTAACAATCGTTCATAAAAAAGTTTTACAAATTCTTTAAAATCATATTTTGATTATTTATCACTTTTACGCATATTTAACAAAAAAAGTGACAATAATATAAATAATTTATTGCAAGCAAGGCTTACGAGTGACTGATTATATAATAGTGGTTTTTAATATAAAGCTGTATCAAACTTATCTATTTGGCACAGTCAGACACAGTCAGACACTGCTTCGGGAATATTGTAACTTACAATAATTTATGAAAACATTTTTTGTTTGGCTTTCTTTATTTGATGCATTATTTTGATTTATTAATGATATAATGTTTAATAGTTTTTATGATAAAAAAAAAGTTGTTTCTAAAGTTAGACATTGAGTTGAAAATAAGTAATCTTAAAAATATTATTAAATAACAATTCAAATATATATATACAGGAATATTATTTTGTATTGAATTGTATAAAATAAGAACAGACATTTATTAAATATAATTATTACATAAATATATATAAAGACAAAAAGTGCAATACAAACAATTCATTCACATTTAGAAAAGTCTTTTATTATGAAAATTCTATATCACTGAGTCTTTTGATAAAAAAATTTTGAAATTACAATTTATTCAGAATACGTGCAACAGAACACATTTTCACAAATACAATTTGAAAAAGTGTATATTAGGCATAAATTTTTAATGTTTTAATTAAATATAATTTACATTTTAAGATACTATAATCTTATGAATTATTAAATTATGTAATTTTAATATTGAGCAACAAAAATTTTATTGTATTAAAGAAAAAAAAATGCATCAAAATTTAAAACTTTAATAAGAAATTTTTCATTTAAAAGATTGTTTTAAAAATCGTTTAATAAACATTTCTACAGAAATATGTAATATAGTGAGTGTCACAAATCTCTGCGCACTTGCATACAGGTTTTTTCTCTGAGTTTTCTCAAAAATATTATAATCATCTAAATCACAATCGAATTTTTGTTAGTGTTTTTATAAGTTGTTAAATCGTTCTGATAAGTGTTTAAGTGAAAATGGTGGACACTTTCAACAGTTAAAATAACACTGAGTGGCCAAATTTTGATAGGTCTGTCATACGTTTGACTCTTACAAACATTTATAACACAGAGCAAAACCTGTCTGTAAGTGCGCAGAGATACGTGACACTCACTATATTATATGCTATGTATAAAGTTTGTATTATTTTATCAATTTTCGAAATCGGTTTGACAGTCAAATTACAAATCGAATTTACCGGAACCTACTTTAACAAAAAATGGCCATTAAAATATAACTCATTTTTGGTACATTTTTGAAGAGAAATATATCATTTAAATTAAACTTTAAGGACATTAACAGTTATACATTAGTTATAAATTACATTAACAGTTATAAGTTTCCAAATATAAATATGGCCTCATGTATATATTTGGCAACTTATACTGGCTTTTATTAGAGTATAGCAAAATAATATTCATGGAATATTCTAATTTTATGACTTATGATATATTGATCAAAATTCATTATTATCTACAAAATCAGCTCAATATAAGAGACATCCTTCTTATTTATTTATGCAATTTTTGAATTTTTTATTGTTTCTATAGTTATTTATAGATTTTAAAAGCAGCATTTATTTTCAGATTTCCTTCAAAATTATATTACATGTTTGTTCTTTTTATATCAAAATGACATTTAGTTTTATATGTATAAATTTTTAATGCAAAATTTCTATTGATTTTATGTTTTCTTATTAATTAACATTTCATGTCTCAAGTTTGACAACTTATCCATTCATGATAATTTCAAACACAAACATATAGCTATATAGAGTATTATTAATAGTATGATTAATTATTAATACTTCTCATATATAAATCATGAACCAAATTGAAAAATTTCATGTTTATCGTTATTTTTATTGATATAAGAGTAATTTGTAGTAAGTCAGCGCATAAATTTTTAATAACATGGTCGAAGTTTTATTATTTTATCATTTTAAAAAATATTTTACTTTTAAGACTCAGACAAATAGGTATAAGAAATTTTTATGTACCCTAATTTTGCATTGATTGCGCGCGCATTATAGGACTATGTGTTATTCTCATTATAATTAAAATGGTTAAAATAAAATAATTAAAATCCCTTTATTATGTTTGTTTATAAATGTAAGCTTGATTTTACCTGATCTCCTGAAATAATATTAATTTAAAAATAAAGTAAAATAAACAATTAATCTCAAATTTTAGAGTCATTTAATGAAACTCTTAATTCTGAAGCGATTCTGATTTAAGACTTTAAATCTTTTCCCAATAATAGCTGATTTTACTGAATTTTCGTAGTCTATATTAATTCATGAAGTATGTTATGATAAATTTTATAGCAGAGAAATTTCAATTGTTTATTGCATATGTAATTATTCATATAAGTAGCGAATTGCTGGAGGAAATAATTTTTGCATTATTCATTAAGTGTCAAATAGGACTAACTATGCAGTGATGTGTAAGACCAGTCTATCTATTGTATGCCGTGATTATTAACTATATTAATAAAATAACATTTGAATAAATTAAAGCACACACAACTTATCACATGCCATCAAATATAATTTAAACTTTTATGTGTTTTACTTTAATGTTAAGTTCGAGCAAATCAATTTGCTAATCACAAAAATTATAATGCATAAAATTATTTAAAATGAAATCATTTGAAGACAGCTATGATTTTAGAGTGTGTTATTTATTTAAAATTTGTCTAACCTAACAAAGCGAACAAACAGTTGGCTAATTTAAACTTATTGATTAACATAATTCCTAAAACTAAAGTTGGGATTTTTAAGAATTTTGCAAAATGTAATTGCAAACTAAATTTACAGAAAATACATTCAATAATTAAAAATAAAATAAAATTATTGATTTTTTACATAAATAATACTAGTCATTGTTTCCGCAGCTTCGCCGCTATAAAAAGTTAATATTTTATTAAATATAATTTTCTCTTTATTGTTGAATAATGCTTTGCTTCAAATTTAATTCAACAATAAAATACATTGTTAGAATACACACTAACACACAAACACACTTTATATTTAATAAGTTATAGAGATTATACTATTGTTTTGTATTGATTTTTAAATTAAATAATTCCCAGTAAATATTTAATGTATTGTATAATTTGTATAATGCATAATTATAAACTTAACACAATATTTTATTTATTAAATAAATATTGTATAGATATTGTATTTGCAGTTCAATTCGTTTCATTTAGTTTTGAAAATTTAATTAACAATCAAAATAAATTGATTGATAAATCATATTATTATTCGAATATAATTTATCAATATTATGGGTAAATAAACTTAATTTTAGATTTACTAACATAATTCACTTAAAACATTGATATCGTTTTCATATTATTCAAATATCTATAAAGTCTAAAAGTATGAAAAAACTTTAAAAAGGCAGTCGTGATTATATTAATGTTTATTTTTTAATTATTATTATCCGTATCTTTAAAATTTTCTTCAGTAATAATCTACAATTTAAATATTCAAAAATTATAATAATCTTATTTATCGTTAAAAAGTATTTAAAATAATATAAATTTTATTTCATAAAATATATTCACTTAAATTCATAACAAAGTAATAAATTTAATTTGTTAACATTTAACTATAAAACATTATAAAATGTGCCATAAAAACAATTAAATCCTACAAATTTCGTCTAAATTACAATTTAAAGCTGTTTCTTCATAGGTATTTAGGAATTGATCGATCGCGCAAAAAGCAGAGTCACATCCATTTAGAGTAACTGGTGTTTCCTGAACCAGAGTTAATATTTTATATTTAACATTATTTTTATCTTCTTTTTTATTTTTATTCTTGCATTTGTATAAAACGGCGGCAAAATTTGCAGAAAAAGGCGAAACAAGACTAGATTTCCATTTTCTATTATCGTGTAAACAAAACTCCTCTGAACTCAATAACATTCCAGAGTTTATATCATTAAAAAGACCGAAACCGGTATACAATCGCTTTATAACCCCGGCGTGAGTGAACCGCAAGTAAGTCTTTTTTCCTCCACTTTTCAAAATTGACTTTACTTTTTCTAGTAAATCACCGATTAAAGGACAAGTTTGCTTGCTATTAATATCTCTGCCTAATAATGAAAACAATTTTAATCAAAACAATATAAATATTAGGCAAATAAATACCATAAGCGTCTTCATAAAAATCTTCGATATCGTCTAAATATTCGAGTAGTTTCAACTCGTCGTCGCTGAAGAGCGCACACCACGGAGACTCGCCATAAATGGCAAAATCGAAATGACACGCGCGAAGCACGTGCTTCAGCAGTTTTGAGTCAATTAAATGATTGTGTCGAAACCCTAATCTGTGGTTCACTCGCTTCAGGAATGTCTGCATTAACTGACTGTTACGATAATCGATGACAACTTTGGGTTTACCGAGTTTGACGCCCTGATTCAACAGTAACTCTTCGCACGTGTCGTGGAAATAGAGAAACGATTGCTCCGCTATATTCACTTTTGCTCCTTAAATAGCAAGTCATACACGAACTTAATAAACGAATAATTGCCAATAATGTGATTACCATTAATTGCATTTTCATCATTTTTATCGAAATTAATTTCCTGCAAAAATGCGTCCGCAGTTTGTGATGTCCTCTCTTTGTTAGTGACTCCCACTTCAATCATCGCTTTTCCGTTAAAAAGTGATGGATATCTACTCTTGAATTCTTTAGCTATCAATTAAATTACGACAAATTAATGAATGATTGATATGTATTAAAATGAGTGATGAATACCAATGGCTTTTGTTTCTGCGATACCGGACTCACTAATCCTATTGTCATCGATTTCTCTCATTTTGAAAGTCCAGTCGCGAAGCGCTTTCAAGTCTTGATCGCAAAGCTCTGTCATTCCCTGTTCGGCAGACATGAATATGTTTTGCTTGAGTTTAGGCAACACTCGAGACATCTCTACGATGTCGTCGGCGTCGGGATATCGGATGGCGTGACGACCGATAAAGTAGAGCATAATTGGCTTACAATTGGGTAACTCATAGCTGAACGAGTGATTGCGTAGCGTTTGTCTGGCGATAGTGTACGTGGTTTTGCTTCCGTAGTATCGATTGCGAGGCCGACCGCTGACCGAATGGCAGTGCGTTGAGTTTGCTAAGTGAACGCATGCTATGCATGAGGCGATCACTGCTAACACAGTCAACACTGCGGTCACTGTCAACAGACAAACCGATGTCATCTTCTACTCCACGCCATCACAATCGACAACAACACACTCTCCACTCTAATACATAACTAATGCGCACCAATACATAAGCAATTATCTTAAAAGCGCTTCATATTTATATCTATTAATCAGTTGTGAATGAGTTTTAAATGGCAAACCATTGACAACCGATTTGAAGATATTTAAAGATAGCACTCACTCTTAATCAAACGCTTAACTCAATTGTTATCATCAACACTAATGACAGTAATGACGCCACTCATTCAAATATATTATTAATAAATAACACAATCAGTATTATAAGCATAATTAATATAAAATATATTGAGAAACAAAATATAAAATACGGAGAATTGAGTGACGAAAGAGAGTGAATGTAGGCATGCGTTCAATGCGTTTCATTGGTTGTGTTACAGACAGATGGAGAGCGCGATCGTTAAGATGAGAGTGAAAGCATAGCTACATTGTTAGGTGTGATAGCAATGATGGCAATAGTGATGAGGTGTGCAAATCTCATAATTCAATATTGAAAGTATTGAATATAACATTTGCAGTATTAGCTGCAATAATTGCATAATTATTATGTTATTATACATAATTTACAATTATGTTATACATTGTAATATTATATATAAACACTAGACATAACACATTTAACAAAGTCTGAATCCAATATTATAATATTATATACTTAACTATATATGCTGTTTATCAATGGCATAGCAATTGCTTACAATTACAAAATAATTATTTTTAATGACTTCATTCAATTACAAATTCTAATCATTTAATTTAAAATGAATATATTTTAATTTTGAAAAATGTTCTTATGGTTAGAGAATGGAATGTCATGAAAGCATTAAATGTGAATAAGAGTGCAAAACTTATTTACTCATAAGTGCTTACTTCGATATCTTTGATTTGTTTGATTTCCCTGAATTTAGTGCTGTCTTAAATCAAGGCTATGCTTGATTTTTAAATCAACTCTTTATTAACTTTATAAAACTCTATTAATCCGTATGGGATTACGAACTGTTGTTGGCTATGTTCACCTTTTGGTCAGCATATAGTTGAATCTGATTGGCATACATGGCATATAAACATGTGTGCATTTAATACACTTAAACAAATAAAAATGAGATTTTCTAGAAATAATAAAGTTAGACATTTAAATCGACCATTTAAAGAGAGTCGAGTATTGCTCTCAACGTCTTCATCATTTGCATTGCATTTGAATATCAATTAAAATGAGTTTCAATGAGTAGGTCTCATAATTAATTTGTTTGATTCAATTGTTTTGCTTTATAAAACTGATATCACAAATAAAGCAGAGAGAAATTTAAAATGAAAAAAATTAAATGTCATTTGTGTAGTTATCAGTCAAACAGAAAAAGCAATTTCGACCGTCACGTGAAGGCTATGCATGAAACCTGTGATCTTGTAAGTTAGAAATTGTTAATTGATTGTATTAATTGAGAATTAATACATAATAATTGATAATAACGTTAAGCTTAATGTGGACACGAGTTCATTGTAGTTAAGGTTTTCTTCAAACTTATGTGGCTTTAGTTACTGTTAATATCAATTATTAGTTTAATTTAATTATATTATCAAACAAATAATTTTAATTTATTAAAGTTTTATATTAATCTCATTTAGTAATAGTTAATAGTCAATAATACTGTGAGTAATTTAATATTTTTGTATCAAAGCATTAATATTTAAAAAAAACACAAATTGTTAACTTTTAGCAATTAGTGTTCCTCTAAAAAAATTTTGTATAGAAAATGAAAACTAATTAATTAACAAATTAACAAAAGATACAAATTAATTAATATTATAAATTGATGAAAATAATTGTTTATTATCACAATTGATATCAGCAATTAATCTGCTGTGATATAACATTCGTAAACAAAGCTGAGCTGAAGAAGCACTACAAAGTGGTTCACATAAACGGCTATGAATGCAAATTGTGTGGCAAATGCTTTCCGAGGTATGTTTGAGGCATGTTTAGCCGTTGGTTAAGACGCCTTAACCGGAAAAACAAATTAAATATGCATATATTCACGATATATTCTCACATAACTATACATAACTCTGCATAACAGGCGAGCTTTGCTGATGCGGCACATGTCAGTGCACACTGGAATCAAGCAATACTCGTGTCCGGTGTGTGTGTACGCGTCGAGCCATAAGAGCAATCTTGAGCGTCACTGTCTGAAAGTGCATCGCATCCAAACGTGTCATCTATATTCCCAATATAACGATCACAGCTCTCGGCGTAATCGACAGCCGAATTGCGAGAGACTTCGTTTATACCTGCGTCCATACAAGTGCCTCAAGTGTCAGATGTCATTCAAATCGCAGCTTGAATTTACTCGACATATTTTAATGTCAGACTACACTCACTGCACACTCAATGCTTTTAAACATGAATTTAAGGCTGAACTCGACGATGAATTTAATGATGAATCTGAAGATTTGGAAATATTTCGCGCCGCTATCACATTGACTCAACTCAATAAATCTTACTTCGCCTGATCTTAACATTGATCTCCACATTTGCCATCATTGCTGCCATCATTGATCTGCCATTCCGTCAAATCACTTTCATCTCTCACTTGTTTTTCAATGCCAATCATTATCTTTTTTCAATATGATTAATAATGATTTTAATTAACTCATTAATTGACTATAAAATGTTTATATGTGACTAAATTGTATTTTTGAATTAATTGACTCATTAAATGAAATTTTTATTCATTCATTCATTCATAATTTATTTATTTAATGCATTTCTAACGACTCGTTGCATTATCCGTATTAGTATTTAAGCAATTTTCCTCACTCTGTACCCCAAGGAAAATGATTTTAATGATGAAAATAATTTAAGAAACATTCCTTTAAGCTATTATTAGATTTTTTTGTAACTAAAGTCAATTTAGTAATTAAGTTAAATTTTATTTTTAAACATTTAGAGCATAAGTAATATTAAATTTATTTGCGTTCAGTATAAATATTAAATCAGAAAAAAATCTATTATAGATATTTAGATAATGTTAAAAGTGTGCAGTTATTATTCATTCTATACATAAGTTGGTATTATGTTATTATGAGGGCTTAGAATAGCGCAGAATAAACGAAAGAGAAAGCGAATTCAATTGTTGTGTTTGTCTAACCTAACCTAACCTCCATCTAAAGAAATCTGTCCATTGAGACTCATAATAAAAAAGAAATGCTCAACAATATATGAAACGGAGTGATACATTGCTGAAATAATGCTGGCAATGAGTTGAGACCATTCAAAACAAAACCTCGTTCTAACAATTTTTATATCTAACAAACTATTGAAAAGGAAAACAATTTTTTTGAAAGTGTAGATAAATTTGGCGAACTATTGAATAGAATTAGCGTTTGTCACAATTGCAGCCTTACGTGAGGTAATTCTACTTGGATTTTATTTCTGCTCACAAAATAAAGACAATATTGTATTTTTAGTCACCAAAACAAACTAACTTTTTCTTTGCCAAACTTATAGCCTATTTCTTTGAATTAATTGTATTCAATATATAATGTCAACTGAATAAAGCCTGCAATTTAATCAAAAAAATTAATTCTCAACTTTGGTTTTTTATATTTTAAAAAATAAAATGACTAAAATAAAAAAATAACTTAACCATATGTTTAGTTTATGAATTTATTGTAATTTAAATTATTCATTTTAATTTTGAATTTCAAATTTTATTACATGTCATAAATTTTTATTTGAATATTTTTTTTATTTAACATAACAGTTGTACAGAAGTAGAATATGAAACGCATGACAGCAACAATTGTTAAGCGTGTCTCTATGACTGTTAGCCGTTCACTTCACCATCATTTTGGTAGGAATGTATGCTTATTCATATGAATTTATTTTTCCAGTACTGTATATTCTCGTTAGTTTATCAATAAATTATCATTTTTAGTGAATATAACTCATCACTTCTTGAATTAAGTATTTACAAAAAAAGAAATTGATAACATGATCACAATTTTTACAATGCATACTATATGAATGCTAAGAATAAGTTACGGAAGAAGAGCGCAGTATTTGTAAAAACAATTTAACTCATTTTGGTGCTCAAGATTAACATATAAATTTGACATTTTAAGTCTTTAAGTTTTTGCTTCACTAATTGAAACACGAGTTAAATATAAAATCGCATCTCGAGTGCGCTTATAAATAATGTCAAATTATTACTTCATTATTTATAAGCAATATTTATTTTTGAATCGAATAAGCAAAATAAACATTTCGAATTTAAATTGCGAATAAGCTTTTAATGCCTGTCGATCTAGTTTTGGTTGACTGCCTGTGTTGAGCGCAGTTAATTCGACTCATCAAGTATGCAGATCTACATGTTTATTATATTTTCCTCAACTTTTGTGCAGTGAATATATTTTTTTCCGTTAAAATTTTATATTACGAATCTTTTAAATAAAAATATTTTATCAAAAAGTTTAATATTAAAATACATTTGTATGCATTGTACACATTGTATACATTTATGCTTTGTTTTTCAAATCAATTTTAAAGTGATTTAATTTTAAACAAACAATATTTTATAGATATATAGAATGAAATTTTTTGATTAAATTTTTAGCTGATTTTGTTTTTAACAAAAGCTAGCTATAGATTTGAGATGTCCGTCCGTCTGTCTGTCTGTACCCCCGATGAAAGGAAGGAACCATAAGTGGGCCAAAATTAATGTCATTTAAATGAAGTTTTAACATGTCAAAGGTAGACATTATGGATTGTTATCCTCTTTATTAACAATGGGAAACTTGTTACAAGATCATACATAAAGCGAGCACGTAATGAGCGCTTAAGTAACTCATGAATAATTTAATTAATGTTAATATCAGCTCATTTGGATGTGCATACTTGTTATATGTTGATTTAAGAATATTTCACTAAGACTATGATTTTTAAATTATTATTGAAGATTACTTTGAAATACTAACAAATGTCTTAAAAATTAGAAATTTTTAAAAAATTTTGAAGTAAAATAATTTTGGAATATTCTTAATGCTAATTAATTTTATTTATATTAAATATATTTGTATGATATTCTTATAATGCAATATTTTTAAGAATTATTTTTATTAAAAGCAAAATTTGTAGAATTATCAGAAGCAGAATTATTTCTTTATTGTTAATAATGTTGGAATTAGTTTTAAATTTAACGTTAAAAGTTACAATTGTTTAGTAACTAATGTATCAAATTTTCTACAATACATAAGAGATTTACTTTCCATTTATCTAAATTTAATTGTGTCTAAAAGTTTATGTTCTTTTAGTTACTTACTTGTATGTCTACCGTTGAGAATTAAATAGATATTTTAATTCAGAAATCTTACGAATCGTTAGAGAAAGTTAGACACTTACATACACTTACATACACTTACATACACTTACATAACTTAATTTTAAAATAGGTATGGGTAAATACTAATGTAATAACTATACATTTATGCGTTATTTATGCTTTGTATCTTCCTATACAGTTCGATCAATCTATTCAACGGTTTCTCATAGCAGTGAAAAAAGTAAACACTTTTTTCAATGCTCTTATTTGTAAATCATATGATCTATTCTTATATTTTTGTGTTGTAAACATAACTCATAACATTTAATGTTTTACTTGTGATCACAAATTGATTGATAAAATATTAAGTATTCAAAAAACATGCTTTTATTGTTGAGCGCTATTTTGTTAATTAAACTAATACTCAGCTATGTTTAGATGCTGATATTAAATATTTTCAACATTTATTGTAATTTTATTTCGTTTTAATTAAAATTGGATATTAAAATGATACAATTTGTAATTTGAATGTTGAATAAGTTATTCCCCTCTGTAAGTGGCTCTGAATTGATTGATTGCACTGTATATGCTATATTTATAGTTTATAAAAATTGAAGTTTTGATTATTCACAGGATTATAAAAACCTTGTTTTTTAAACTTTTATTCTAATTCATTATTCATTTTTAAAAATTTTATTTATAAAACAAGATTTAACACTATTATGAGCTTATTTTATTTTATCACAACAATACTTAAAATTTATTTTTACAAATTTCCCTTTGTTAATAA
>JAQIYA010001697.1:0-11828 GCA_034699355.1 Microtritia minima
TATCGCTGAACTGCTTGTACACCGCATACCGACTGATGCCGATCGCAGACGCGTCCACTATTCACTTCGCGTCTCCTGTTTTCGTCACTGTGTTCGCCTATTTCATGCTTAAAGAGGTCATAACTGTGACACAAGTGCTTACCGGTATCATCACTCTTATCGGCGTTGTGGTCATCGCTAAACCGGACTTCATTTTCGGAAGTCAATCGCAAGACATGTACGACCAGCGACTGTTGGGGACAATTCTGGCCGTTGTGGCCGCCATTACAGCAGCCTTTTCTATGGTTAATCTGCGAAAATTGAGAACTACTCCCTCGTCAGTGGTGGTCATGTGGTACTCCATCACTGTTATTGTCTCCGGTCTCGTCATATTGACAATACTCAATCAACTTGTTTGGCCCACTGGTCTCAAAACCTGGTTATTACTATTGGCCATCGGTTTGTGCGGTATTGGCGACCAGTACTTCCTCACTGTTGCCCTTCAGCACGAAAGCGCTGCACCCGTTTCGGTGACGCGAACCTTCAATATTGTTCTCACATTTATTTGGGAAGTCGTGATTCTCTCGGAGGCAATCGAGTTGACATCGTTTATCGGCGCCGCCATAATCGCGTCCTGCGTTATCATATTGGCTGCGGACAAATGGCTGACAGAACGGTCAGACTTGTTAGAAAAACTATTGCTTAAGTTTGGCCTCTCATCTGTTTCTGATGAGAAAAGCGACTGCGCTTCAAATAATTCTAAGCATTAAATTCTTCTTGTATTTAAACTTTACTATCGTTTATTCATATGAATTTTAATTTTAAACTATATTTTTTTAATTCTAGAAATTTTTAAATTAAAATGTTAGTCATTAACACAAAACATTACAGTGTATTTTAAAACCAAACAAATTAAAATATTAAATTTAAAGCTTTTTAAATTCGATTACGAAAGGCATAAAAATAAAATTTTGGTCTTTAAAAAAAGGTTCGCGAAGAGTGACAAACTTTTGATCACATCTCTCATTCATAAACACAGATCTATTCTCTCGTATTTGAATGCATGTTTTTCTATCATTAAAGGTATACTCACTCGCACTAAGATTTTCTTCAATCATAAATTTGATCGGTTTTTCATTAAACTTCTTCTCACAATTTAGATTCATTTTTGAGAGTAAACTTGTGATCAAATTTAAGTCATGATCAAAGCGATTGACACAAAGTTTTGAATTGAAAACAACACATCGCTTCCAAATCGAAGGTAAAGGTAAGACTCGAGTTTGAGTACAGTTTATGTTTGAGTTGTCTGTCTCTCGACTGCGACCGCAATTAACTGCTTGAGTGTCGGCATTGAGTGGGACATCATTTCGATTCATCAAAACAAGTCGAGACTTGTGTTGAACGCTATAATTGGACAGATTATCATCACATTTGACTGCTTTGCCGTCAATCAAAATGGTTTGCATTTCGATCGGTATTTGCAATCGATTTCTAATGATTGTCATTAAACTCTTAATGCTTTGATTTTTTCTAACTTTAAATTCATGTCTTTCTGATTCGTAATCAATGAAAATATCAATTTTTTTGTTTGCAGTAAAAGACTTCTGAGTTAACGATCGAATGAAAAGTTTGTCTTTAATGAGTTCCACTTCTATAGTGAACTCAATTCTTGAGACATTAATAGCATAATCTCGACAATGAGTATCAGTTGTGTCACCACTTGTGTCACGACTCGTGTTAACACTCTTCGCGTCACAAAATCTCAATTTCTTGCCACTCGTTTCGGTCTCGAAAAGAGCGCATGCGTTGCCTCTGATGTAGAAATGATGGCATTCATTATCGACACTCATATCCAAAGCAATCGCTCGCCTGTTATATCTGTTGTTAACAAATATCTTCAAATCGACGTCTCTTTCGTCGAACAGAGCCGTAAAAACATTGCTTTCGTTTGCTTTAATTATCTCCAAATCATTGTCGACACCACTACTCGAAACTCCTTTAATACCAATTTTAGTACCGATTACTGGAAATGTAATCGTTTTATAACTAAGAATGACATCCATTGAACCAAACAAATGAATTTGATTCAAATGATTGTATCAAACGATTAAAAGACGTATCAAAGTATAATTAATTAATTAATTAAAAAACATAACATATGTTATTGCATTCATTAACACTTACTGTCATTTCAATACTGTAATGTTTTATACACTTTAGTGATTGTGATTCACTCATAAATAAAGCTCATCTTTATTCCTAATTTTTTTATTTGATGCGATTTTTTAAATTAAGAGTTTCAAAAATTAACATTTAATAATAATAAACTTAAAATTGTAAAAATGTGATAATTGGTTACCTATGGTTATTTTTTAAACCTTACTAATAGATTAAAATACAAAAATAATAGAATTAATTAAATTTCAAAAACAATTCCACACATTCATCCAAAACTTAAATTTTTACATCTCACACGTTTCAGTAATTTATGAAATAAAATATTATAAAATATTACATTATATTGAAAATAACAATGCAATGCAACATTATTTTCATTCATTAATAAAAGGCTTGAAAATATTTGGCGAGTTTTTCTCCTTGATCTTGTTTGAGGCCCAGTTTGATGGCCAACTGCACTGAGGAGAGCGCATCGCTGGGACTCTCGCCGTAGGACTGGCTGTTCGACCCGCCTATAAAGTCTGGTAACTCATTGTTGGCGATGTATTCGTTGATATTTTTCGCGTTAATCATGAAAATGCGTTTCTTTTCGTCTTCATTCATCCACGAAATAATGGTCTTACATATAGGCTCAAGAATTGGTATCATATTGTAAACTAACGTCACTCTATTTAATCCCGGATAGTATTCTCGCGCAGCTTTGATAGTGAATTTGGCGAAATCCAAATCGATATTCTTAAGACCCGCACCTGTTGTGTCGCTCAATACACTCACACCTATAATCAAATTATAAGTTTTTCAATAGCAGGTTAAACAAACTTATGTCGCTTTGAATACTTTATTTTTCATAAATAATGAGTATTAAGTTTCAACAGATTATCTTTTTTATGTAATATAAATTCATATAAGTTCATACCTTTTCCGTCATTGTTTTGATCGATTTTCTCGAATATATAAATAGCGTATCTTTTAAGTATTTCGCCCCATGTTTTAGATTTTTTAAACACTTTTAACCTTATTATGACAACAGGAACTCCATTTAGATCTTTGCCATAATTAGCAATATATGCGCTTTTATACAACTCTTGAGGAAAGTCAGTCGCTTTGATATCCAATACCCCAAACGATTTACGCCACTTCATCGCTTCAATCAAACCTTTGAGAGCCTCCTCCACATTATTATTCTTGAGAAGTAAGAATCTCTGTAACTGCCAATCGGTTGATTTAACGCGATCAATGTCTTGCTCGTAATAGTCATTTGGTTTGCTCGCTATTTCTTTTAGAAATTTGTTTCGAACTTCATTAACTAAATGTATAGGAATTTTCTTTGCGTCGTTAAAAAACGAAAATTCCGGTAATGGCATGTTATGTTTGGTTTGATTATTATTTTTAAACAATCAATATGAGAGAGTAAAATAGGATATTTGAAGTTAACTCTATCTGAAGATATAATTTAATTTGTATCTAAAATATACATTCACAAAATTTTTCCTCAAATATATTTAAATATATTAATACAACTGTAAAATAAATTTGATGCTATGAACGTGCCTTAAAAAAGTAAGTTTATTAAATTACAGCAAGACGTGATTTTCTTTGGCATTTGAAAATGAAATATTGGATATAAGTTGGCGTTTAGTGATTAATTAAATAAATAATTCATTCATTCATAATTACATTTTTGCTTTAATGCAACAAATACTTTATTGTAGCGAATGTTTACATAATTTAAATACTTAATTAAAATATTGAATTTTAATAATGTTAGTAAATAATTAATATAAACAAATTTCAATAAAATTGTTTATTCTTTTATAAAAGCTGCAAAATGTTTCGCTAATTTTTCGCTCTTTTCATTTTTCAAACCCAATTTATCCGCCAATTGCTTGATCGACGGCGCATCAATGGGTACCTCACTATAAGACTGAGTATTAGTTCCGTCTAAAAAGTCCGGCAATTGGTCTTTAGCTATGTATTCATTGAGAGTCTTGCTATTAGTTATAACAATGCGCTTCTTTTCCTCGTCATCCAACCACGATATTACAGTTTTAAAGACTGGCTCGAGAACTGACGGCAATTTGTAGAGCAACGAAGCCTTACCCAAACCTGGATAGTAATCGCGAGTGACTTTTAAAGCAAATCTCGTATAATCTAAATCAGCATTCTTTAAGCCCGATCCAGACGCGTCGGCTAATGTTGTCACACCTGATAATGATTTGAAATATCATCAAACTTATGAGATATAGTTTATAGATATAAGGTTTTAGTAGAATAGATTAAATCTCAATAAAAAGGTTAAAGATTAAATCTTTCAAATCAAATTAAACTTACAACAAATTTATTTTTTGGCATTATTTTTTTTAATAAGAAATAACTTTAAGACCTAACAAATTTTAAGTACAAACTGTGTAATTTTTGGTAATAATATTAAAAACAAAAATAAATATTTGGCATAAATAATTTGAAAAACAACAATTACATTATTTTTCCATTTAAATTCTTTTACCGTTCTTGGAGTCATTATTTCAAACACTAATACTTATATTGTTAGCTATAAATATTAATATTTTTTAAAATTTGAATACCTGTCAGTTCATTGATATTATCCAATTTTTCCATGTTGTAAATGAAATATCTTTTAAATAATTCTATCCAAGTTTTTGACTTTTTATTCACTTTAGCCCTCACAATACAAACTGGCGATCCATCCAAATCTTTGCCATAAATAGACATCCATCCGCTTTTATATATTTCTTGTGGAAAATCGCTGGCTTTGATATCCAACACACCAAACGCTTTACGCCACTTCATCGCCTCAATCAAACTTTTGAGAGCTTCTTCCACATTATTTTTCTTTGGTACTAAAAATCTTTGTAACTGCCAATTGGATGATTTAATACGATCGATATCTTGTTCATAATAATCATTGTGTTTGTCGGCTATTTCTTTTAGAAATTTATCCCGAAGTTCGTTGACTATGGAAATCGGTATTTTGTTAACCTCTTCAATAATGGTGTATTTCGGTAGAGTCATCGCTAAGAAAATTATAATTAATAATGATGAACAATGAGAGCCAACAATTCAATTCAATTCAATTTACCAAAATGTGATCAACAAAACATTTAAATAAACTTTAATAAAATATTACTATTCATATTCTAAAATTATAAAATAGTCATATCATTAAAAATAAACCTTAGTTTAAACTCATAATTGTGAAGTGATTCATCAAATTAAAATTTATTTATTTGATTCAAATTCAATTTAGTTGTTTTATTCAGCATCAAAATCATTACTTATTCATGAGTGACTTTAATGCTTTATTATATTTGAATGTCAACATGTGTACACGTGTACATATAAACTCATATTTTAGATTAAACATATTTAATTTGCTAATAATACGATTTTAAACATAAATACTTTAATAAAAAAAATTTACAATAGTATTCAATACTTTTAATATTATCATATTTAGGTTTATTTTTGCCATAATTGTAACTTAAAAATTAAATATGCATTTATAAAATTATCATTATACTATTATATTTTAATTTACTTACCTATTTTGTCAAATAATAAATTATATATAAGATATATATTTATTTGGTTATATTAAAATAAGCAATAAAATTAATTTCATTCCAAGTATATCTTTTAAATTAAACTTTTATATTAAAAAATAATGAATTTAATAACTGTAGAAAAATTATGTTTTTTATTTTTCAATAAGAGATATCTCTTATATTTGTTAACTAACTTTATTCAATTAATTTGTTTACAAAAAATAAGATTGAGTAACATTATTGATAACATGTACTTGAATTTATCTATAACTTGTCATTAAAAAGGTTAAAAATATCAATTTATTGTATTATTCCTAACATAAGTTTTTTTTTCTTAAAAAAGTTAGATATAATTTATTTATTTATCTTAAACATTGAATTTATTTTCCGGAACTTAAACTCATTAATAAATTTAAGGATTTATCAAAATCTTCTCTTTTTAATTATGAATATAAAACTCATCGATAATTGAAAAATAAATGTTATTTTCAAATTTTTATAAGACTTCGATTAAATTTTGTTAAAACCAAAATACATATTACTTTAATATTAAAAAGAATAAGTTATTGTGGTTCGAGGTATTAATAAATGCAATTTATTGTTTTATATATTTAAGTTTAAGCATCACTTACTTAAAAAGATAAGATAAATTATAATAAATCATTTAAATTTAGATAACTTAAAGTGGTTTAAGTGCTATTCATTATAAAATTTTAGTAGTAAATTACAGTTTAGCCCTCAACCAATCCTCAATTCAACCATGTTTGACCATAAAACAATCATTTTTTGTTTTAAAATTAACTTATTATATAATTTAAGCATCATCCAGAAAATAATATACGAATCATAATAATTTTAATGAAATAGAAGACTTTTCACATAAAAATGTTCAACATATAGGGAGAATATTAAATCTAAATGAGAGCAATTAATACATTTAATGTTATTATTTACAACAAAATTTATTTTAATTATTATTATTATCACTACATATAAATATGATTTTTATTTTTAATTTATAATAAAGAATATCAAGTCTGCTATACTTTTAATGTATTTTTAAGTAAAATCTTAGTTATTATTTAATAGAAACGTTGCCACTAATCTTAGTTATTATTTATTTAGACAAATATTTTAACAAAATTCCTGAGAGAATTTAATTTGACTTTATGTTTTTAAAGTAAATACTATCAGTAATTTTATTTTTGAAAATTGAGTGATAATTCAAAGAACAAATAAATTAACAATAATCAAATTATCATTAGTAAATATTACATATAAATAGATTATTCTAATAAATTTTAAATAATAATTTTGACGGTAATGAAGTATAATTGTGTAAGTATTTCATTTTTAATTCCATTTGATTGACTCATAAGGAAATGCAATTTTAATGAAGTTGTTGTTCTGTGAAATGAAGAATAAGAGACAGGTTTGACTAGTTATACGGTACTATTAAATTATTAACACAACGTTTGAGAATAAATTTTTAAATATAAAATCAAAGTTAGATTTTTAAAAAATTATTTAAACAGCAGCGTTAGGTTTGTCTGTTTGATGAGCAAAAATATTGCAAATTATTGAACTAATTTTCAAGGCTTTAATGGTATATTTTGTTCGTCATAAATATTTTGAAAAATCAAGGTTGAAATATTTAAAAACTTTAATACTTTAATAATTTTAAATATTGCCAGTTATTGCAAATTTCTATTATTCTTTTATTGCGAAATTATAAAAAGTTAGAAGACATTAATTTCATAATATTTAATTATATAAAAATTATAATTTCGAATCATTTGCACATTACTGTGATAAGCGAAGAAACATCATTGCGTATTCTGAACAAAAGGTAATTTATAAGTTTTTCATTATAATTTTAATTTTAAAATAATTAAAATTTGCCTCGTTTTGTAATTTCTAAATGACTTAATGTTATTATAAAAGTTTGTTTTTCATAAAAAGGATCATAAATTTATATTATGACAAAATTACTAAATTATTTATGTGATCTTGTTTTAATATTATGGTTTAATTGAATTGAATGTCGAATGTGGTCTAAAGGCTTAAAATGTCGAACTTATAGGTGAAGAATTACTAGCTTCATGTTTGAATATTTACATCATTCTTTGCAAAATTCATTGTTGGCATCGTTGACAACTCAATTCATACCTAAAGCCGACTTTTAAATAAAATAATGAATTTTAACGCTGACCAACGCTGACAAATATTTTTTTAAATTTTTAAAATTTAAATTACAACAAAACACAGTTAGATATCCATTATTCATTTTAAATTTGTAATTTTAGTTGAAATATTTAGTTTTGCATTACAAATTATTAAGTAACAGCAAATATTGTCACAGTCATTGTATTAAATATTATAAATATTTAAGTCATTAATTAAATATTATAAATATATATATGTTTAAATAAACAAAGAGTGCTTTATCAACTTTATATATTCATTTTACTCTGTTTTCAAGTTAGTCTATTATGATTTTGTTGCATTAAATATACGTTTAGAACAATTATTAAAAATAGTATAGTCAGACATCTCAAATCTATAAGATAACTTTAGTCAATGTCAAAATCAACTAAAACTAAAATGATTATCATTTTATAATTCAATCTTAACTAAAATTTATGCATAATTTTGATTTATAATATAAAATCTGCTAAAAAACAGATTGCAGACTTTTTTTTACAAAATATTAATTTAAATAAATGTATTTAATTATGCACACATTGAGTTTGAGCAAAATTTCTTTATATCTATCTTAGTCGCAAAAAATCCTATTGAATATGAAAATATCGAATTTCTAAGTTAACAATGATTATATAAAATTATTTAATTTTGTTCTCACAGTAACCTAACCTAACTTAGCCTAACATGTTGGTCATAAACACGGATATATGAATTTATAATTGAATGTTTAAATTATATTTTTTAATAACCCCTTACGCAATAGACACTGTTATAAAACAGGAAAATTTCTCAATAAATGTTAGTAATTGATGAATCTTCAGTATTACGTACGAGTTTTCAATAAACGTGTAGTAATCAAGAGAATTGTATGCTTATGTTAGTATAGCCGACATATAAAGCCGACGTTTATTATTAAAATAGACGAAATAAGTGTAAAATACAATACTTTTAAAAAAGTAAGATTGAATTATATAAGCGACTGTGCATTATATTTTATATGCATATTATATTACTTTCATGTTATAAGCATTACTTGTATTCAAACTTGTAAATAGCATTTATTTTTATAGCTGATTCGCAAAATGCCAATCCCTGAATACACAGCGTTCAAAGAAGCGGCTGAAATACCAACAGCTATAATAGAGGATATGCGCTCTAAGTTTTTAGAAGAAGCCAACAAAAATTCTGATGAATATTACCAGAAAGATGTGGACAGAGTTAAGGCTAACAACTGGTCGATCACTCGATTTTTAATTCGCAAAAAATTGAATCCCGACGAAGGCTTAAAAAGTTTAATTTCAGCTCTAAAATGGAGAAAATCGTTTGGCGTTCTTGATCTCAAAGAGACTGATTTTCCAAAAGAGTTTTATTTATGCGGCGGTGGTTTTACCTATGGTGTCGATTTACACGGAGCTCCAGTCAGCATCGCCAGGGCTAAAGTTAATAAGAAAATTAAATCATGGGTTCCGACTTTGCGAAAGTTTGGTGTCTATATGTTGGAAAAATCGGATCAAATGAATGAAGGAAAAGGTAAATAAATTTAAGTTATTTGAATTGCATTTAAGTGATTCAAATAATTTTTATTATCTTTTATCATTTATTTTATTATTTATTAAATAAATATTTTAAAACATAAATATATATAACCAATAAACATATTAGCAATTTTTATTATAAAATGTTTTTATGTTTACATGTTTTAATGTTTATGTTTTTCTATTTACATTAATTAAATCATTTAAACTTAATAATTAATAATTTTTTATTAAATAAATTTAAAAAACACAAATTAAATAAATTAGTTTTGATTTGAAATATTTGAAAATAAACGAAGAATACTAGATAATAATTATTTGGGTGATTTCGAAAGAGATGAATATGTCGATACATTTGTTGCATTATTATCTTTTGTTTTTAATTGTGAAGGAGATGCCAACCTTTTCTTCCTTTTATTGCGCGCTTTCTTCTTCTTATAGTCTTTAATTTGACTTCCCTTTTTCAACGACTCTGCAGAACTCGACGCTTTCCAGAGCGTCACCAATTCTTCGCTTTTTAGTTTTTTAGTTTGCGTTTGATTGCCATCATAACTACTGCCCAATTCAGGTATAGACGAGCTTTCATTATATGAGATCGCGTCGCGATCTTTTTGTTTTTTGCGAATTATTATAACCACACCGATCACTATGATGGCCATTAAAGACAAGCCAATAATGGCAATAACTCCGTATAAAATCCATTTCTGTTTTCCGTTATCCGACGATTCGCTAATCTCTTCATTTTCTTGTCCATTGAGCGAACTATTTGTAGTCTCAATAGTAATAGTATTCATTGCGTCCAATGAAGTAGTTTTCGTTTTTCTTGGATCCAATTGATTGGCGTATAATTTGATAAATTCGTCGTAACTATTGAATCCAAAGCCAAACTCTTCGGAATACATTTGTTTTGTGAATTTAAAAAATCAATGAAAATATATTTAAACTCGAGATTGTATTCGTAGAGACCTTTCTATTGTAACAAAATAAAATATATGCGCTAATTTTGTAAAATAACTTTTTCACTTACAGTAAGGTTAGTTAATAAATTAATAGGAAATTTTGTAAAATTCCAGTTCTTAAATATATGAACCTCTTCGTGCAGCACAACTGCCGCATTCAGGTCTGATGGAAATTTTGGGTTTAATTGAGTGTTTGGTTTTGGATATCCAGTAACCAATTGTGGAGAGTTTGCGTTACGCATCGAGTATATCCAGTGTTTGTCACCTTTTATATCGTTTATTTTATAATGTAATTTTTAGTTAATTGTTTGGCTAACATGTTAGTAATATTATTTATTAATAACATATTATAAGTTGCTATACCTTTGAATATATAAGCATTAAATTCTGATTTGTGAAAGAATGCCGCATCGATGTCACTCGGAAAGTATTCGCCAAACAAATCTTTCGAAGGTTGTAGTAATGTTTTAACGCGTCTTTCATTAGTATAAGTCATATATTGATCGCCCTATTGTTATAAATAAGTAACAAAATTGTTTATCATTAGTAAATTTTGATCATAAAATTCTATTTATAGCTCACTTTAAAAATATATATCAAGTCGGAAGCGTCACTAAAAGAGTCGTCCAAATTGATGGGCAAATTTTTATCCCAAACTTTAATGTGAGACGCTTTATAATATTTAAAAGACTCTGCCTCCACATGATAACTATCCCAATAATATTGGCCCCTAAATATCCATAAATAGTTTGGGGCTTTCGACACAATTGCGTCTATTTGAGCGTCAATTGGTAGCGGTTGTGGACACTGAAGCCATATTTGGTTAAAACCTATAAATCGCTTTTCTTCACCGCTTTTCTAAATGTAAAACTTATTTATAAAAATATCACTATATTTGAGAAGACACTCAAAAATAATTACCTTCCAGTAAAAGGCGTAGTCATCAAAAATCACATTCTCATTCATTTTCGAGCGATTCATTAAACCCTCTATTGATTTGTCGACATATTTGGGATAAACAAATTTATTTGTGTCGTTGTTAAGTAACGACTGAATGATGGGCAGCTTAGTCTTATCCACGAGACCATCGACGAGCACATACAGTACTCCGTTGTACGAGAAGAGCATCATATTGTTGTCTTTCAAATTGAAAAGTCCCGTGTATTTCCTGTGGCTATCAATACTAAGCGTTCTCTTATCGATGCAAAATTCGGCTGTTTTGTCGTTGTATGGCTTATTGGTTAGAGTTTGTCGTTGTTGTGGTACATCGAACAGATCGATGGTCGACATATCATATTCGACTTGAAATGAGTCTGCTTTTGTAAAGTCGACAAATAATACAATTATCGATATAATTAATACATTCAATTGTGATAAATAGTGAAACATTTTTGACTATTTTTAAT